>JAEUCK010002301.1:0-20594 GCA_017311455.1 Otocyon megalotis megalotis | reverse complement strand
ACTAACCCTAATCCTAACCCTAGTAATAACCCTAACCCTAACCCTAAGTGTAACCCTTACCCGTACCCTAACCCTACCCTAACCCTAACCGTAACCCTAACCGTAACCCTTACCCGTACACTAAACCTAACCCTAAACCTAAACCTAACCGTAACCCGTACCATAACCGTAAACCAAACCCAAACCCTAATCCTATCCATAACGCTTACCCGTACACTCACCCTAACCCTAAGCATAACCATAACATAACCTAACCCTTACCCGTAACCTAACCCTAACCCTAAAGATAACCCAAACCTAACCGTAAACCTTACTCGTACACTAACCCTAACCCTAACCCTTACCCGAAACGTAAACCTATCCCTAACACGCACTGTAACCCTAAACCAAACCCTACCCTAACACTTACACTAACCCTAACCCCAAACCTAAACCTAACCCTAACCCTAACCCTAATCGTAACACATACCCGTACCCTAACCCTAATCCTAACCACAAAACAAACCCTAAACCTAACGCTAAGCATAAACCATACCCTAACCTTAAACCTAACCATAAACCTTACACGTTTTCTAACCATAACCATAACCCTAATCCTATACCTAAACCTTACCTGAACCCTAACCCTAACCGAACCCTAACCCATACCGTAACCCTAACCCTAAACCTACCTGTAACCGTTACCCATACCCTAACCCTAACCCTAAACCTAACCCTTACCTGACCCTAAACCTAACCCTAAACCTAACCCTAACCCGTACCGTAACCCTAACCCTAAACCTAATCCTAATCGTAACCCTTACCCATACCCTAATCCTAACCCTTACCCTAACACTAACCCTAACCCATACCGTAACCCTAACCCTAAACCTACCTGTAACCATTACCCATACCCTAACCCTAACCCTTACCCTAACCCTAACCCTAATCCTAACCCTAACCGTAACCCTAATCGTAACTCCTACCAGAACCTAAACCTAACCCTAACACTAAACCTAACCTGTACCGTAAACCTAACCCTAAACCTAACCATAACCATAACCATAACCGTAACCCTAAACCTAACCCGAACCCTTACCTGAACCCTAACCCTAAGCCTAACCCGAACTGTAATCCGAACCCTAACCCTAATCTTAAACCTAAACCAAACCATAACCGTAACCCATACCGAAACACTAACCCTAACCCTAACCCTTACCCGACCCTAAACCTAACCATAACCCTAACACTAACACATACCGTAAGCCTACACCTAACCATAACCCCTAACCTAAACCTAACTCAAACGATCACCGTACCATAATCGTAACACTAACACTAACTCTAAACCTAAATCTAACCCATACAGTAACCCTAACCCGAACCCTAATCATAACCCTTACTCGTACCCTAATCCTAACCCTAACTCTCACCCTAACCCTTATACGATTCCTAAGCCTAACCCTAACACTAACCGTAACCCTTACCTGTACCCTAAACCTAACGCTAATGCTAACCCTAACCCTAATAGTAAACCTTACCATACCCTAATCCTAAACCTAACCCTAAAACTAACCAAACCGTAACCCTTACCCTAACCCTAAACCTAACCCTAATCCTAACCCTAACCCTAACCCTACTTGTAACCCTTACCCATACCCTAATCCTAAACCTAACCCTAACACTAACCTTCACCGTAACCCTTATCCTAACCCTAACCCTAACCATAAACCTATCCCTTACCCGAACCCTAACCCTAACCCTAACACTAACACTAAACGAAACACTACCCGTACCCTAAACCTAATGCTAACCCTAACGTTAACCGCAACCCTTGCCCGTACCCTAACCCTAACCCTAAACTAAACTTTACCCGAACCATGAACCTAACCCTAAACCTAATCCTAACGATAACCCGTACCCTATCCGAAGCCTAACCCTAACCCTAACCCTAACCCTAACCCTAACCCTAACCCTAACCCTAACCCTAACCCGAATGTAACCCTTACTGGTAACCTAACCCTAACCATAACCCTAATCGTAACTCTTACCCAAACCCTAAACCTAATTCTAACCCCAACCCATACGAAACCCTAACCCTAACCCTAACCCTAACCCTAACCGTAACACTTACCCTAACCGTAACCCTAAAACCTAACCCTAAACCTATCTCTTACCCGAACCCTAACCATAACCCTAACACTAAACGTAACACTACCTGGACCCTCACCCTAACACTAACCCTAACCTTAACCGTAACCCTTACCCGTACACTAACCCGAAACCTAACCCTAACCCTTACCCTAACCCTAACCTTAAACCTAACCCGTACCTTAACCCTAACCCAACCCTTACTGTATCCCTTCCCCTAACCCTAACCCTAACCCTAAACGAAGCCTTACCCGAAACATGAACCTAACCCTAAACCTAATCCTAATGCTAACCCGTACTATAACCTACACCTAACCCTAACCCTAACCCTACCCCTGACCATAACCCTTACCTGTAACCTTACCCTAACCATAACCCTAATCGTAACTCTTACCCGAACCTAAACCTAAACCTAAAACCAACCCGTACTTAACCCTAACTCTAAACCTAAGTATAACCCTAACCGTAACTATTACCGTACCCTAACCCTAAACCTAAACCTAACCCTACCCCTAAACTGTACCCTAACACTAACCTAACCCTAACCCTAATACTAACCCTAAAGCTAACCCTAACTGTAACCCTTATCCGTACCCTAACCCTAAACTGACCCTAATGGTAACCCTTACCCGAACACTAAACCTAACCCTATCTCTAAAACTCTCCGTAACCCTAACCCAAACCCTAACCCTAACACTAACCCTAACCCTAACCCCAACCCTAAACCTAACCCTAACACTAACCCTAACTGTAACCCTTACCGGTACGCTAAACCTAACCCTCCCCTAAACCTAACCGTAACCCTTACCCTTACCCTTACCCTAACCCTAACCCTAAACCTATACCTAAACCTTAACTGAACCCTAACCCTAACCGTAAACCTAACCCATACCGTAACCCTAACCCTAAATGTAACCCTTATCCTTACCCTAACACTAACCCTAAACCTAAACCTAAACCTAAGAGTAACCCTTACCCGTACCCTAACCCTAACCTTAACACTTACCCGAACCATAACCCTAAAAGTAACCCGAAACATAACGCTAACCCGTACCATAACCCTAACCCTAACCCTCACCCTAACACTAACACTAAACCCAACCATTACCCGTACCCTAACCCTAACACTAACCCTTACCCGAACCCTAACCCTAAACCTAACCCTAACCCGTACCTTAACCCTAAAAATCACCCTAACCCTAACCCTAACCGTAAACCTTACCCGTACCCTAAACCTAGCCCTAACCATAACCCTTACACAAACACTAACCCTAACCGGTACCGTACCCTAACCCTAACACTAACCCTTTCCCTAACCGTAACCCTTACCCATATCTTAACTCTAAACCTAACCCTAACCTAACCGTATCCCTTACTCGTACCCTAACCCTTACCCTAACTCTAAACCTAACCCTAACCCTAACCCTCCCTTACCCATACCCTAACCCTAATTCTAACCCTAAACCTTAACCGAACCCTTAACTGAAGCCTAAACCTAACCCTAACCCTAAACCGTACGGTAACCCTAGCCCTAACCCTAACCCTAACCGTAACCCTTACCCGTATCGTAACCCTAACCCTAACCCTAACCCTAACCTTAACACTTACGCGTACCCTAACCCTTACCCTAACCGTATTCCTAATCCTTACCCAAACGCTAACCCTATCACTAACCCTAACCCGTACCGTAACCCTACCCTAACACTAACTGTAACCCTTAACATACCCTAACCATAACCCTAACACTAAACCTAACCCTAAACATAACCCTTACCCGTACCCTAACTCTAACCATAAAAGTAACCCTTACCCGAACGAAAACCCTTAACCTAACGCTAAACCTAATCCTAACCCTTAGCATAACCCTAACACTAACCCTAACCTAACACTAACCCTAACCGTAACACTTACCCATAACGTAACCCTAACCCTAACCCTTACCGAACTTTAACCCTAACCGAAACCTAACTCATACCGTAAACTAACCTAAACCGAAACCATAACCCTCAACGTAACTAACCCTAATCCTAACCGTATCCCTTACCGGTACACTAAACCTATCCCTAACCCTAATCCTAACCGTAACCCTTACCAGTACCCTAACCCTAAAACTAAACCTAACCCTAACCCTAACCCGTACCGTAGCCCTAACTCTAATCCTAACCCTAACCACAACACGTACCGTAAACCTAACCCTAACCCTAACCCTATCCCTAACCCTAACCGTAAACCTTACCCGTACCCTAACACTAACACTAACCCTAACCCTTACCCGAACCCTAACACTAACCTTAGCCATAAGTACGGTAACCCTAACCCTAATCCTATCCGTAACCCTTACCTGTACCCTAACCCTAACCCTTATCCGAACCCTGAACCTAACCCTAAAACTAATCCTAACCTGTACCATAACCCTAACCCTAGCGCTAACCCTAACCCTAACCCTTACCGAAACCTAAACCTAACACCAACCCTAACCCGTACCGTAACCCTAAACCTAACCCTCACCCTAAACGTAACCCTTACCCGTACCCTAACACTAACACTAACCATAACCCTTAACCGTACCCTAACCCGAAACCTAACCCTAACCCTAACCCTTACGCGAACCCTAACCCTAACCCTAACCCTTACCCGAACACTAACCTTAACCCTAACCCTAACCCGTAAAAGAACCCTAACTCTAACCCTAAGAGTAAACCTTACCTGTACCCTAACACTAACCCGAACCTTAACACTTACCCGAACACTAACCCTAACCCTAAGCTTAAACATAACCCTAACCCGTAACATTACCCTAACCCTAACCCAAACCTAACCATAACCCTAAACCTAACCGTAACCTTTACCCATTCCCTAACCCTAACCCTAACCCTAATCCTTACCGTAAACCTTACCCGTACCCTAACCCTAACCCAAACCATAACCCTAACCCTTAACACTTACACGTAACCTAACCCTAACCTTAACACTTACCCGAACCCTAACCCTAACCCTAACCGTAACCCATATCGCAACCCTAAAAGTAACCCTAACCATAACCCTTACCCGTATCCTAAACCTAATCCTAAACCTATCCCTAACCCGTAACTCTTACCCGTAACCTAACGCTAACCCTAACCCAAACCTTAACACTTACCCGAACCCTAAACCTCAACCTAACCCTATTCTGTACCCTAAACCTAATCCTAACCCTAACCCTAACAGTAACCCTTACCCGTACCCTAACCCTAACCCTAACCCTACACCTTACCCGACCCTAACCCTAAAACTAACCCGTACCTAACCCTAACCCTAACCGTAACCCTTAAACGCACAGTAACCCTAACCCTAACCTAACCCTAACCCTTACCCAAAACCTAACCCTAACCCTAACCCTAACCCTAAACCTCACCCTATACCTAACCCTAACACGTACACTAACCCTAACCCTAACCCTAACCCTTACCCGAACCCAAAATCTAACTCGAAACCTTACCCGATCCCTAACCCTAACCCTAACCCATACCGAAACCTAACCTGTACCGTAACCCTAACTGTAACCCTTACCCGACCCAAATCCTAACCCAAAACCTACACCTAACCCTTACCCAAACCCTAACCCTAACCCTAACCCTAAAGGTTACCCTTACCCGTACCCTACACCTAACCCTAACCCTAACCTAACCCTAACCCTTACCCGTACCCTCACTGTAACCCTAACCCTAACCCTAACCCTTACCCCAAACCTAACCCTAACCCTAACACTAATCCTAACCTTAACCCTTACACGAACCCTAAACCTAGCCTTAATCCTAACCCTAACCCTAAACCTTACCCGTAACCTAAACCTAACACTAACCCTTACCCGAAAACAAACCCAAACCCTAACCCTAAACATAAGCCTTACCCGTACCCTAACCTTAATACTAACCCTAACCCTCACCATAACCCTTACCCGTATCCCAATCCTAAACCTAACGCTAAAACTAAACATAACCCTTAGCGAACCCTAACCCTAACCTTACCCTAACCCGTACCGTAACCCTAACCCTAACCCTAACCCTCACCTTAACCCTTATCCGTACGCTAACCCTAACCCTCACCGTAACCCTTACCCGTACCCTAACCCTAACCTAACGCTTAACCGAACACTAACCCTAACCCTAGCCAGTACCGTACCCTAACTCTAACCCTACTCGTAAACCTTACCCGGACCCTAAAACTAACACTAACCCTAACTCTAACCCTTACATGTACCCTAACCCTAACCCTAACCCGTAATGTAACCCTAACCGTAACCCTAAACCTAACCTTAACCCTTACAATAACCCTTACCGTTCCCTATTCCTAACCCTAACCTTAAACCAACCTAGTTGGAACCCTTACAGTACCCTAACACTAACCCTAACCCTAACCTTATCCGTAATCCTTACCCGTACACTAACCCGAACCCTAACCCTAACCCGAAAACTTAACGGAAACCTAACCCTAACCCTAACCCTAACAGTAACCCTTACCCATACCCTAACCCTAACCCTAACCATAAACATAACCCTAACCCTTACCCGAACCCTAACCCTAACCCGTACCGTAACCCTAACCATTACCCTACAACCTAATCCGTGCCCTAAACCTAACACTAACCATAACCCTAACCCTAACTATAACCCTTACACGTACCATAAACCTAACCCTAAACCTTACCCAAACCCTAACCATAACCCTAACACAAACCCGTACCATAAACCTAACTCCAACCCTAACCCTAAGCGTCACCTTAGCCGTAACCCTTACCCATACCCTAACCCTAAACCTAACGGTAACCCTTACCCGTTCCCTAACCCTAACCCTAAACCTTAAACGAACCCTAAACCTAACACTAATCCTAACCCGTACCGTAAACCTAACCCTAACCTTAAATATAACCGTAACCCTTACCCGTACCCTAATCCTAACCCTAACCCTAACAGTAACCCTTACCCATACCCTAACCCTAACACTAACCATAACCCTAACCATTACCAGAACCCTAACCCTGACCCTAACTGTAACCCCTACCGTAAGCCTAACCCTATCACTAAACCTAACCGTAACCCTTACCCATACATAACGCTAAGCCTAACCCTAACCCTAAAATTTACCTGAACCCAAAACTATCCCTAACCCTAACCTGTATCGTAACCCTAAACTTAACCCTATCCATAACCATAAGCTTACCCATACTCTAACCCTAACCCTAACCAAAACCTAACCCTACCCTAACCCTAACCGCAACCCTTACCCGCACCCTAACCCTAACCCTAAACCTAACCAAAACCCTTAACCGCAGCCTAACCCTAACACTAAACCTAAAACTAACCGTAACCCTTACCCGGACCCTAACCCTAAACCTAACACTTACACAAACCCTAACCGTAACCCTTACCCGTAACCTAACCCTCACCCTAACCGTAACTCTAAACCTTACCCGAACCATAACTCTACCCCTAAACCTAACCCTAACCCGTACCATAACCCTAACCCTAACACTAACCTTACCGTAACACTTTCCCGTACCCTAATCTAACCCTAAACCTAACCCACAACCTCACCTTAACACTAACCTGTACCCTAACCCTAACCCTAATGCAAACCCTTCCCCTAACCATAAACCTTACCCATACCCTCTCTCTAACTCTAACCCTAACCCTTACCCAAATCCTAAAGGTAAACCTCACCCTAAACCTAACCCTAATATTTACCTAAACCTAACCCTAACTGTAACCCTTATCCATACACTAACCCTACCCTAAACCTAACCGTAACCCTTACCCAAACGCTAAACCTAACCCTATCCCTAACCAACACCATAACCCTAACCCAAACCCTAACCCTAAAACATACCCTAAACTAACACCAACCTTAACCCTAAAACTAAACCTAACCCTAAAACTAACCCTAAGGGTACCCTAACCCTAAAACTAACTGTAAACCTTACCCGTATCCTAACCCTAACCTAACACTAAACCTAACCCTAACCCTAAAACTAACCATAACCCTAACCCGTACCATAACCCTAAACCTAACTCTAACCCTAATCCCAAAACTAACCCTAACCCTATCCCTTACCCGTACCCTAACCCTAACTCTAATCCTTACCTGAAACCTAACCCTAACCCAAAACATAACCAGTACCATAACCCTAACCCTAAACCTAACCGTAAACCTTAACCGTACCCTAAACCTAAACCTAACCGTAACCCTTACCCGAACCCTAACCCTAACCTGTACCATACCCTAACCCTAACCCTAACCCTAACCATAACCATAACCATAACCATAACCATAACCCTTACCCGTATCTTAACCCTAACCCTAACCCTACCCTAAACGTAACCCTTACTCGTCTCCTAACCCTTACCTTAACCCTAAACCTAACCCTAACCGTTACCCTTACCCATACCCTAACCCTAATTCTAAACCTAAACCTAAACTGAACCCTTACCTGAACCCTAAACCTAACCCTAACCCGTACGGTAACACTAACCCTAACTGTAACCCTTACCCGTACCCTAACCCGAAACCTAACACCACCCCTAACCATAACACTTACCCGTACCATAACACCAACACTAACCTTAATACTTACACGAACACTAACCCTAACCCTAAACATAATCCTAACCTGTACCCTACCCTAACCCTAACCGTAACACTTACCCATACCCTAACCCTAACACTAACCCTTATACAAACCCTAACCCTAACCCGTACCCTAACCCGTACCCTAACCCTAACCCTATACCTAACCCTTACCGTAATCCTTACCTGTACCCTAGCCCTAACCCAAACCCTACCCTGACCGTAACCCTTACACGTACCATAAACCTAACCCTAAACCTAACCATTACCCGAACCCTAGTCCTAAGCCTAATCCTAAACCTAACCCGACCGTAACCCTAACCCTAACCCTAAACCTAACCCTAACCCTAACCCTTACATGAACCCTAACCCTAAACCTCATCCTAACCCTAACCCGTACCATAACCCTAACCCTAACGTTAACTCGAAACCAGGCCCTAAACCGTACCATAAGCCTAAACCTAACCCTAACACTAACCCTTACCTAAACCCTAACACTAACCCTAACCCGAACCGTAATCCTAACCCAAACCCTAACACCAAACCTAACCCTAACCGTAAACCGTATCGTAACCCTAACCCTAACCCTAACCCTTACCCGACCCTAAACCTAACCCTAATACTAAACGTAACCTGTACCGTAAACCTAACCCTAACCCTAAAACTACCCCTAACCCTAACCCTAAACGTAACCCTTACCCATACCCTTACCCAAACCCTAACCCTAACCCTAACCCGTACCGTAACCCCAACCCTAACTCTAACTCTAACCATACCCGTACCCTAACCCTAACCATAACACTAACACTAACCGTAACACCTACCCATACCCTAAACCTGACCCAAAGGCTAACCCTAACCCTATTGTAACCCTTACCTGTACCCTAACCCGAAACCTCACCCTAACACTTACCCAAACGCTAACATAAACCTAACCATAAACCTAAACAGTAACATAAACCTACCCCTACCCCTAACCCTAACCCTAAACCTCGCCCTAACCGTAACCCTAAGCCTAAGCCTAAGCCTAAACCGTAACCTAACCCTAACCCTAACCGTAACCCTTCCCCAAAAACTAACCCTAACCCTAACCCTAACCCTACCCTAACTAGTACCATAACCCTAACACTAACACTAACTGTACCCCTACCCATACCCTTACCCTAACCATAACCCTAAACCTAACCATAACCCTTACCCTACCCTAACACTAACCCTAAACTTAACACTTACCCAAACTCTAACCCTAAACCTAATCATAAACCTAATCCTAACCCTTACCATAAACCTAACCCTAACCCTAAACCTAACCCTAAAAATAATCGTAAGACTTACTCGTACCCTAACCCTAACCCTATTAGCCGAACACTAACCCTAACCCTAACCCAAACACGAACCGTAACGCTAAACTTAACCCTAATCCTAACCCTAACTGTAACCCTTACCCGTACCCTAACCGTAACACTAACCCTAACCATAATCCTTACCCCTACCCTAACCCTATCCCTAACCCTAACCCTAACCCGTACCGTAACCCTAAACCTAACCCTAACAATAACCCTAACCCGTACCATAACCCTAACCCTAACACTAACACTAACCCGTACCATAACCCTAACCCTAACCCTAACCCTAACTGTAACCCTTACCTGTAACCTAACCCTAACCCTAACACTAACCCTGACCCTAACCCTAAACGTAACCCTTACCCGTACTCTAAACCTAAGCCTAACCCTAACCATAACCATAACCTTATCTGTACCCTAACCCTAACACTAACCGTAACCCTTACCCTTACCCTAATCCTAACCTTAACACTTACCCGAACCCTAAACCTAACGTTAACCCTAACCCTAACTGTAACCCTTAGCAGTCCAGTAACACTAACCCTAACCCTAACCATAACCATAACCCTTACCCGTACCCTAACCGAAAACCTAACCTTAACCTTATCATAAACCTCACCCTAAACCTAACCCAACCCTAACCATACTGTACCGTAACCCTAAACCTAACCCTAACGCTAACCCTAACTGTAACCCTTAACTGTACTCTAAACCTAACCCTAAAAGTAACCCTAAACCTAACCATAACCCTAACACTAACCGTAACCCTTACCCGTACCCTAACCCTAATGCCAACACTAACCCCAGCCCTAATCCTTACCGTACCGTTACCCAAAACTTAACCCTAACCCTAACCGTAATCCTTACCGATCCCTGACCTTAACCCTAACCCTAAACTGTTTCGTTACCCTAACCCTAACCCTAACCCTTACTGGTACTCTAACCCTATCCCTAATCCTAAAACTAACCCTAAACCAATCCTAAGCCTAAACCGTACCCTAACCCTAAACCTAACCCTAAACCTAAACGTATCCCTTACCCGTACCATAACACTAACCATAACCCTAACCCTGAACCTAACCCTTACCCGTACCGTAACTCTAACCCTAACCGAAATTGTAACACTTACCCCTACCCTAACCCTAACCCTAACCCTAACCATAACCCTAAACCTAACCATAACCCTTATGCGTACCCTAACCCTAACACTAACCTTAACACTTATTCGAACCCTAACCCTAACCATAACGCTAACCATAACCCTTTACCGGTACTCTAACCCTATCCCTAATCCTAAAACTAACCCTAAACCTATCCCTAAGCCTAAACCATACCCTAACCCTAAACCTAAACCTAAACCTAAACGTATCCCTTACCCGTACCCTAACACTAACCATAACCCTAACCCTAAACCTAACACTTAACCGGACCCTAACCCTAACCCTTACCCTAACCCTAACCCTAACCAGTACCGTAACCCTAACACTACCACTAACCCTAACAGTAACCCTTACCCTTTGACTACCCTGACGCTGTCCCTAACCCTAAACCTAACCATAAACCTTACACGTACCCTAATCCTAACACTAACCCTAAACCTAACCATAAACCTTACCCTAACCCTAACCCTAACCCTAACCCTAACCCTAACCCGTCCCGTAACCTACCATAACCCTAACTGTAACCTTTACCCGTAACCTAGCACTAACCCTAACCTAAAACTTATCCGAAACCTAACCCTAACCCTAACCCTAAACGGTACCGTAACCCTAACCCTAATCCTAACCGTAACCTTACCCTAACCCTAACCCTAACCCTAACCAAACCCTAAACCTAAACATAACCCTTACCCGAACCCTAACCCTAAACCTAACCCTAACCCTAACCCTAACCCTAACCCAAACCCTAAACCTAACCCTAACCCTTACCCAAACCCTAATCCTAACATTTACACTAACGCTAACCCGTACCATAACCCTAACCTAAACCCTAACCCTAACACTAACTCTAACCCTAAACCTAACCGTAATCCTTACCCGTACCCTAACCTAATCCTAACCCTAATCCTAACCCTTACCCGACCCAAACCCTAACCCTAACCATAACCCTAACCCTAAACCTAACCCTTACCCGGACACTAAACCTAACCCTAACCCTAAACCTAACCGTAATTGTAACCCATACCCGTACCCTATTCCTAACCCTAACCCTAAACCTAAACCTAACCGTAAACCTTACCCGTACTCTTACCGTAACCCTACCTTAACACTTAACGGAACCCTAACCCTAATCCTAACCCTAGACATAACCCTAATCTATACCCTAACCATAACCAATACCCGTACCCTAACCCTAACCCTAACCTTAACACTTATCCAAAACCTAACCCTAACCCTAACCTAAACATAACCCTAACCCGTACCATAACCCTAACCCTAAAGCTAATCCTAATTCTAAACCTAACCGTAACCCTTACACCTACCCTAACCCTAACCCTAACCTTAAACCTAACCCTTACCCGAACCCTAAACCTAACCATAAGCCTAACCCTAACCCGTACCGTAAACCTACCCATACCCTAAACCTAACCCTAACCCTAACCCTAACCCTTACCCGAATTCTAACCCTAACCCTAAACCTAACCCTAACCATAACCATAACCCTAACCCGTACCGTAACCCTAACCCAACCCTAAACCTAAACCTAACCTGTACCGTAACCCTTATCCATACCCTAACCCTAACTCTAAACGTAACCCTTAACCAAAACCTAAACCTAACCCTAACCCTAACCCTAAGCCGTACCGTAACTAACAGTAACCCTAACACTAACCCTAAAACTTACACTAAACGTAAACCTTACCCGTACCCTAACCCTAACCCTAATCTAACAGTAAGCCTTACCCATACCCTAACCCAAACCCTAACGCTAACATATCCTTAACCCTAACCCTTCCTCGTACTCTAACCAGAAACCTAACCCTAACCGTAACCCTTACCCGAACCCTAAACCTAACCCTTAACCGAAACCTAAACGAAACCCTAACCCTAAACCTAACCATAACCCTAACCCGTAACGTAACCCTAACCCTAGCCCTAACCCTAACCCGTACCGTAACCTTAAACCTAACCCTAAACCTAACCCTACGTGTACCCTAACTCTAACCCTAACCCTAACCCTGACCCGAACCCTAAATCTAACCCTAACCCTAAACGGTTCCGTACCCCTAAACCTAACACTAACCCTAACCGTAACCCTTTCCCGTACCATAACCCTAACCCTAACCCTAACCGTAAACCTTTCCCATACCCTAACCCTAACCCTAAACCGAACCCTAACCTAACCCTAACCCTAACCCATACCGTAACCCTAACACTACCCCTAACCCTAACAGTCAGCCTTACCCGTTCCCTAACCCTGACGCTATCCCTAACCCTAACCCTAACCATAACCCTTACCCGTACCCTAAACCTAACCCTACCCTAAACCTAAACCTAACCGTAACCCTTAGCCGTACCCTAACCCTAACCGTAACGCTAACCATAACCCTAAATTTAACCCTTCCCCGTACCCTAACCCGAACCTAAACCTAAACCTAACCCTTCCCGTACCTTAACGAACCCCTAACCCTAACCCCAACACTAACCCTACCCATAAACCTTACCCGTACCCGAACCCTAACCCTAACACTAACCCTAACCCTAACCGTAATTCTTACCCGTAACCTAACCCTAACCCTAACCTAAATCATCACCCGAACCCTTTCACGAAATCTAACCCTAACCCTAATCCGTACCATAACCCTAAACCTAACCCTAACCCTAACCGTAACCCTTACCCTACCCTAAACCTAACCATAACCATAACCCTTACCCGTACCCAAACCCTAAACCTAACCCTTACCTGAACCCTAAACTTAATCCTCAGCCGTACCGTAACCCTAACACTAACCCTAACCCTAAACATAACCCTTACCCGTACCCTAACCCTAACCCTAAACCTTAACCTAAACGTAAACCTTACCCTTACCCTAACCCTAACCCTAACCATAACCCTTAACCATACCCTAACGCTAACCCTAACTCTAACCGTAACCCTTACCCGTACCCTATCCCTAACCCTAACCCTAACTCTAACCCTAAACCTTACCTGACCCTAACCCTTAACCTAACCCTAACCGTACCGTAACCCTATACGTAACCCTAAACCTAACCATAATCCTTACCTGTACCCTAACCCTAAACCTAACCGTAACCCTTACCCATGCCCTAACACTAACCCTTACCCGTACGCTAACACTAACCCTAACCCTAGCCTAACCATTACCCGAACCCAAACGTAACCCCAAACCTAACCGGTACCGTAACCCTAACACTAAACGTAACCCAAGACCTTACCCTAAACCTAAAACTAACCCTAATCCTAACCCTAACCCTAATCCTTACCCGTACCCTAATCCTAACCCTAAGCCTAACTCTTACCCAAATCCTAACCCTAAACCTAACCCTAACCTGTACTGTAGCCCTAACCCTAAGCATAACCGTAATCCTTACCCCTACCCTAACCCTAAACCTAACGCTAACCACAACCCTAACCCTAACCCCTACTGGAACCCTAAACATAACACTAATCCTAACATTTACCCAAACCAAAACCGTAACTCTTACCCTAACCCTAACCCATACCATAAACCTAAAACTAAACCTAACGCTCAACCTAAACTAACCGTAATCCTTACAATAACCCTAAACCTAACCCTTACCCTAAACCTAACCCTAACCCTAACCCTAAACCTAACCCTAACCCTAAAGCGTACGGTAACCCTAACTCTCACACTAACACTAACCTGTACCGTAACCCTAACATTAACCCTAAACCTAAACCTACCCGTAACCCTTACGTGTACCCTAACTCTAACCCTAACCCTCACCCTTACCCGAACTCGAAATCTAACCCTAATCCTAAACGGTACCGTACCCCTAAACCTAACCCTAACCCTAACCATAACCCTTACCTGTAACATAACTCTAACCATAACCATAACCGTAACCCTTTCCCATACCGTAACCCTAACCCTAAACCTAACCCTTATCCGATCCCTAAACCTAACCCTAACCCTAACTATACCGTAACCCTAAACATAAACCTAACCCCAACCCTAAACCTAAACGTAACACTTACCCGTACCCTAACCCTAACTCTAAACCTAACCCTAAACCTTACCCGAACCCTAACCCTAACTCTAACCTGTACCATAACCCTAACCCTAACCCTAAACATAACACATAGCCGTAACCTAACCCTAACCCTAACAATAACCCATACCCTAACCCTAACACTAACCCTAACCTTAACCGTAAACCTTACCCGTACACTAACCCTAACACTTACCCTAACCCTTACCCGAACCCTAACCCTAACCCGTACACTAACCCTAACCCTAACTGTAACTGTAACCCTTACCCATACCCTAAACCTAACCCTATTGCTACCCATAACCCTAACCGTAAACCTTACCCGTACACTAACCCGAACCCTAACCCTAACCCTAAACCTATCCCTAAACCTTACCCGAACCCTATACCTAAACCTGCCCCTAATCCATACCGTAACCCTAACCCTAACCTTAACCCTAATCCTAACCGCAACCCTTACCTGAACCCTATCCCTAACCGTAAACCGTACCATATCCCTAACCCTAAAACTAACACTAACAATAACCTTAACCCTTACCCATACCCTCACCCAACACTAAAGCTAACCATAACCCTAACCGTAACCCTTACTCGTACCATAACCCAAACCCTAGACCTAATCCTAACCTTTACCCGAACCCTCACCATAACCCTAACACTAACCTTAAATCTAACCGTATCCCTTACATGTACCCTAACTCTAAAACTAACCCTACCGTAACCCGTACCCGTACACTAACCCTAACACTAAACCTAACCCTAAAACTAACCCTAACCCTAATCCTAAACGTAAACCTTACGCGAACCGTAACCCTAACCCTAACCCGTACCATAACCCTAACCCTTACCCTAACACTAACCTAACCATAAACCTACCTGTACCCTAATGCTAACCCTAACCCTAACCCTAATCCTAACCTTATCCGAACCCTAACCCTAACCCATACCGTAAACCTAACACTAACCCTAACCCTAACCATAACCCTTACCCGTAACTTAACCCTAAACCTAACCCTAACCCTAACCGTAACTCTAACCCGTACCCTAACCGTAATCCTCACCCTAACTCTAACCCGAACCCTTACCCGAACTCTAACCGTAACGTTAACCCGTATGGGAAACCTAGCAATAACCGTAACCCTAAATGTAACACTTATCCGTACCCTAATCCTAACCCTAACACTAACCCTAAATGTAACCCTTACCCGTACCCTAACCCTAACCCTAACCCTAAACCTAACCTTTAACCGAACCCTAACCCTAACCTTAACGCGTACTGTAACCCTAACCCTAACCCTAACTGTAAGCCTTACCCATACCATAACCCTAACCCTAACCCTAAAACTAACCCTAACCATAACCCTTACCCGTACCCTAACACTAAACCTAACCTTAACGTTGACCCGAACCCTAACACTAGCCCTAACCCTAACCGTAACCCTTGCCTGAACCCTATCCCTAACCCTAACCCGTACCCTATCCCTAATTCTTTCCCGTACCCTAACCCTAAACCTAATGCTAACCATAACCCTAAACATAACCCTTACCCATACCCTAACCCAAACCCTAAACCTAAACCTAATCGTTACCCGAACCCTCACCCTAACCCTAACCCTAACCCGTAACTTAACCCTAACCCTAACCCGTAACTTAACCCTAAACCTAACCCTAAACCTAACCGTAACCCTTACCTGTACCCTAACACTAACACTAACCCAAATATATCCCGTACCCGTACACTAACCATAAACCTTAACCTAACCCTAAAACTAACCGTAACCCTAAACCTAATCCTAACCCGTACCGGAACCCTAACCCTAAACTTAACCCTAACCCTAAACGTAACACTTACCTGTAACCTAAACCTAACTCTAACCCTAACCCTTACCCGAAACCTAACCCTAACCCTAACCCTATCCCTATCCCGTACTGTAACCCTAACTCTAACCCTAACCCTAACCCTAAACCGTACCGTAAACCTAACCCTAACGCTAACTCTAACCCTAAACCTCACCATAACCCTTACCCGTACCCTTACCTAACCCTAACCCTAAAACTAACCCTAAACCTAAATCTAAGCCTAAACTGTACCCTAACCCTAAGCCTAACCCTAAACCTAAACCTAACCGTTACCCTTTCCCGTACCCTAACCCTAACCCTTAGCCTAACCAAAACCCTTACCCAAACCCTTACCTAACACTCACCCTAACAATAACACTAACCTGTACCCTAACCTAACCCTAACCCTCACCATAAACCTGACCCGTACCCTAACCCGAACTCTAAACCTAATCCTTACTGAACCCTACACCTAAACCTAACCCTAACCTGTACTATAACCCTAACCCTAATCCTAACCGTAACACTTACCTAACCCTAAAAGTAACCCTAACCCTAAACCTAAACCTAACCATAACCCTTAGCCGTACCATCACCATAACCCTAACCCTAAACATAACCCTTACCCGTAACCTTACCCTAACCCTAACGCTTACATGAACCCTAAACCTTACGCTAACCCTAACCCTAACCGTAACCCATACACGTACCCTAACCCTACCGGTAACCCTAACCCTAACCCTAACCGTAACCGTAACCCTTACCTACCCTAACCCTAACCCTAACCCTAAACCTAACCCTAATCATAAACGTAACCCTTACCCGTACCATAACCCAATCCCTAAACCTAACCCTATTCTGGACCATACCCCTAACCCTAACACTAACCCATACCGTAACGCTTACGATAACTCTAACCCTAACCATAACACTACCCGTACCCTAAACTAACCTAACCGTAACCTTAACAGTAAACCTTACCCGTACCCTAACCCTTACCCTACCCTAACCCTAACTGTGACCCTTATCCGAACCCTAACCCTACCCTAACCCTAACCCTAAGCCTTACCCAAACGCTAAACCTAACCCTAACCCTAACCGGTATGTAACCATTACCCGTACACTAGTCCTAACCCTAATCCTAACCCTAACACCAGAAAGCTAACCCTAACCCGTACCGTAAAAATTACGCGTACCCCAACCCTAACCCTAACCATAACCCTTACCCATACCCTAAACCTAACCCTAACCAGCACCGTAACCCTAAACCTAACCCTAACCCTAACCCGTACTGTAGCTTAATCCTAACCCTAACCGTAACCCATAGCTGTCTCCGAACCCTAACCGTAACCCTCACACTAACCCTAACCCTAACCGTAACCCTTACCCGTACGCTAATCCTAACCCTAACCCTAAACGTAACCCACACTCGTTCCCTAACCCTGACCCTAACCCTAAACCTAACCCTAACTCTTACCTTAACACTAACCCTAACCCTAAGCCTAATCCTTACCATAACCCATACCGTAACTATAACACTAACACTAACCCTAACCCGTACAGTAAACCTAACCCTAACCCTAACCCTAATCGTAAACCTTACCCAACCCTAACCCTAACGCTAACCCAAACACTAACCTTAGCCGTAACCATTACCAGTACCCTAACCCTCACCAGTACCATAAGCCTAAACCTAACCCTAACCCTAACCCGTACCGTACCCTAATCCTAACCCTACCATAAGCCTTAGCCGTACGCTAACCCTAACTCTAATCCTCAAACTAACCCTAACCCTAACCGTAAACCTTACCCATACCCTATCCCTAACCCTAAACCTAACCCAAACCATTACCCGTACCGTAATCCTAACACTACCCTAACCCTAAACCTAATCGTATCCCTTACCCATACCCTAACCCTAAAGCTAAACCTAACACTACCCTAACCATAACCCTTACCCGTACCCTAAACCTAAACCTAATCCTAACCCTAAACCTAACCGTAACCCTTACCCGTACCCTAACTCTAAATCTAGCCCTAACAGAAACCTAACGGTAACCCTTACCCTAACCCTATCCCTAACCCTAACCCGTATCATAACCTAACCCTAACTCTCACCGTAACCCTTGCCCGTACACTAACACTAACCCTAAACCTAACCATAAACCTAACCATAAACCTTACCTGTACCCTAACCCTAAAAATAACCTTAACCCATACCATAAACCTAACCCTAACCCTAATCTGTACCGTAACCCTGAACCTAAGCCTAACCCTAATCCTAACCGTAACCGTTAACCGTAACCTAAACCTAACGCTAACCCTAACACTAATCCTAACCCTAACACTAACCGTAACCCTTACCCATACCCTAACCCTAACCCTAACGCTAAGACTAACCTTAGACGTAATCCTTACCCTACCGTTACCCGACCGTAACCCTAAACCTAACCCTAAACCTTAGCCGAACCCGAACCCTAAACCTAACCCTAACCCGTATCATAACCCTAAACCTAACTCTAACCCTAACCATAACCCTTACCCGTACCCTAACCCTAATCCTAAAACTAACCCTAAACCAAACCCTAAGCCTAAACTGTACCATAACCCTAAACCTAACTGTATCCCTTACCCGTAACCTAACACTGAGCATAACCCTAACCCTAAACCTAACTCTTACCCGTACCCTAACCGTAACGCTAACCCTAACACTAACGCTAACCGTAACCCTTACCCGTAACCTAACGCTAACCCTAACCCTAAACCTAAACCTAACCGTAACCCTTACCTGTACACTAGCTCTAATCCTGGCCCTCCCCATAAACCTAACAGTAACCCTTACCCTAACCCTATCCCTAAACCTAACCCGTACCATAACCTAACCCTAACACTCACCGTAATCCTTACCCGTACACTAACTCTAACCCTAACCCTAACCCTAAAGATAACCCTTACCCGTATCCTAACCCTAAACGTAACCTTAATCCTTACGATAAACCTAACCCTAAACCTAACCCTAATCTGTACCGTAACCCTAAATGTAACCCTAAGGCTAACCCTAAACCTAACCCTAAACATTACCGTACCCCTTACCCGTACCCTAAACCTAACCCTAACCCTAACCGTAACCTTTTCCATACCCTAATCCTAACTAACCCTTAACCGAACACTAACCCTAACCCTAACCATAACCGTAACACTTACTTGTACCCTTACACTAACCCTAAACCTAACCCTAACCCTAAACTTTACTGTAACCCTTACCTGTCCCCTAAACATAACCCTAAACCTAAACCAAACCGTAACCCTTATCCGAACCCTTACCCTAAACCTAACCCTAACCCTAAACCGTACCATAACCAAACCCTAAACCCCACCATAACCCTTAACCGTACCCTAACACTAACCCTAACCCTAACCCTAATGGTAACCCTTATCCGTATCCTAAACCTAAACCTAACCCTAACCCTAACCCTAACCT
>JAEUCK010002300.1:0-67849 GCA_017311455.1 Otocyon megalotis megalotis | reverse complement strand
CTGTACCTCAACCCTAACACTAACCGTAACCCTAAACCTAACCTGTATGATAACCCTAGCCCTAACACTAACCCTAACCTATACGGTAACCCTAAGCCTAACTCTAACCCAAACCTGTACCTCAACCCTAAACATAACCCTAACACTAACCCTAACCCTGACACTACTCTGTACGGTAACCCTAATCCCAAACCTAACCATAACCCTAAACCGTACCATAACCATAACCCTAAACCTAACCTTACCCTGAACCGTAACCCTTACACTAACCCCAATCCTACCCATCACCCTAAACCACAACTGTAACGAAACCCTAACTGTAACCATAACCATAACCCTACTCTAACCGTAACCCTTACCTGTACCGTAACACTAAACGTAAACCTAATCCTAACCTTAAACCTATCCTGTACAGTAACCCTAACCCTAACACTAACCCTAACCCTAAAACTAACCCTAACCCCAACATGTACCGTAACAATAACCCTAACCCTAACCCTAACCCTAACCCTAAATCTAAACCCAACCTGTACCGTAATCCTCACCCTAAAACTAACCCTAACCCTTACCTTAACCATAACCTGTACCAAAATCCTAAACCTTACCCTAACCATAACCTGTACCATAACCCTACCCTAACCCTAACACTAACTCTACCTGTAAACCTAAACCACACATGTACAGAAACCCTACCCCTAACTCTAAACCTAACCCTAACCCTAAACCTAACTGTAAAACTTACCTGTACCATAAGCCTAACCCTAACCCTAACCGTTACGTGAAACGTAACCCTAACCCTAACTTTAACTCTAACTCTAAACCAACCTGTACCCTAACCCTAACCATAACCCTTACCAGTACCGTAAACCTAACCCTAAGTCTAAACCTAACCAGTACCGTAACCCTTACTCTAACCCTAATAGTTACCTTAACCTTAATCCTAACCTGTACCGTAAACCTAACCCTACCCCTAAACTTAACCCTAATGCATAAAGTAACCCTAACCCTAACCCTAACCCTAACCTGTACCCTAACCATAAACCTAACCCAAACACTAAACCTAACCGGTACCATAACCCTAAACCTAATCCTAACAGTAACCGTAACCTTAACCCTAACCTGTACCGTAAACCTAACCCTACCCCAAAACCTAACCCTAACCCTAACAGTAACCCTAACCTTAACCCTAACCTGTACAGTAACCCTAACCCTAACCCTAACCCTAACCTTAATGCTATCTTGTACCGTAACCCGAACCCTAACCCTAACCGTAAACCTAACATGTACCGTTATGCTAAACGTAAACCTAAACCCAACCCTAAACCTAACCCTAACCACTACCGTAACCCTAAACCTAACCCTAACCCTAACCACTACAGTAACCCTAACCCTAAACCTAACCTTAAACTTAACACTATACTGTACAGTAACCCGAAACCTAACGCTAACCCTAAACCACCCTAGAGTGTACTTTAACCCTAACACTAACCCTACTCCTAAACCTAATTTGTACCGTAACCGTAACCATAATCCTAACCCTACACTGTACCGTAACCCTAACCATAACCCTAACCCTAACCCTAACACTAAATTGTACCGTAACCCTAAACCTAAACCTAACCCTAAGTCTACACATAACCTGTACCCTAAACCTAACTCAAAATCTAACTTCTATGGCAAACATAATCCTAACCCTAATCCTAACACTAACCCTAACCCTAACCTGTACTGTAACACTAACCCTAAACCTAACCCTAACCCTAAAACTAAACTGGACAATAACCCTAACACTAACACTGACCCTAAACCTACACCTAAACCTAACCTGTACCATAACCCTAACACTAACCCTAACCCTAAACCTAACCTGTACCTTACCCATAACCCTAACCCTAAACTAACCCTAACACTAACACTAACCTGTATCGGAACCCTAACCCTAAGACTAACCCTAAAGCAAATTGTACCATTACCCTAAACCTAACCCTAACCCTACCCTATACCCTAACCCTAACCCCAACCCTAACCTCTATGGCAAACCTAACCCTAACCCTAATACTAACACTAACCCTAACTCTAACTTGTACCGTAACACTACCCTAACCCTAACCCTAACCCTAACCGTAAACGTATCCCTAACCTGTATTGTAACCCTAACCGTAACCCTAAACCCAACCCTAAGCCTAACACTAACATCTACCGTAACCGTAAACCTTACCCTAAACCTAACGCTAACTCTAACCTGTACCGTAACCCTAACCCTAACCTTAACTCTAACCCTAACCCTTACCTGTACCGTAACCATACCCCTAACGGTAAACCTAACCTGTACCGTAACTCTAACCCTAACTCTAACTCTAACACTAACCCTACCCGTAACACTAACCAACAACTGTACTGCAACGCTAACCGGAACCGTAACGCTAACCCTAACTGTAACCCTTACCTTTACCGTAACCCTACCACTAACCCTAAACCTAACCGGTACTGTAACCCTAACCCTAACCCTAACAGTAACCCTAACCTTAACCCTAACCTGTACCGTGACACTAACCCTACCCCTATCCCTAACCCTAACGTGTACCGTAACCCTAACCCTAATCCTAAACCTCACCCTAACACTAACCCAAACCCTAACCCTATAATAACCTGTACTGTAACACTAAACCTAACCCTAACCCTACCCTATAACGTAACCCTAACCCTAACCCTAACCATAACCCTAACTTTAACCTTAATCCTAACTCTAAACATAACCTGTACCCTAACCGTAACCCTAACCCTAACCTCTATGGCAAACCTTACCCTAACCCTCATACTAACACCAAACCTAACTCTATCTTGTACCATAACACTAACCCTAAACCTAACCATAACCGTAAACGTATCCCTAACCAGTATTGTAACCCTAACCGTAACCCTAACCCCAATCCTAAGCCTAACCCTAACATCTACCATAACCGTAAACCTAATCCTAACGCTAACCCTAAATATAACCTGTGCGGTAACCGTAACCCTAACCCAAACCCTAAACCTAACCCTAACCCTAACTCTAACACTTACCTGTACTGTAACACTACCCCTAACCCTAAACCTAACCTGTACCGTAACCCTAAACCTAGCCCTAACCTTAACCATAAACTGTACCGAGACCCGAACCCTAACCCTAGACCTAATCTCTACCGTAACCCTAACCCTAACCCTAAGGTGTACCGTAACCCTAACCCTCAACCTCACCATAACCTGTACCGTACTCTAACCCTAACGCTAACCCTTCCCGAAACAACAACCCACACCTGTACGGCTATCCAAATCCTAACACTAACTCTGCCCCTATCCGTAACCCTTACCAGTACCATAACACTAACCCTAACCCTAAACATAACCTGTACCGTAACTCTAACCCTAACCCTAACACTAAAATCTATGGCACACCTAACCCTAACACTAACCCTACCATCTACCGTAATACTAACCCTAACCCTAACCGTAACCTGTACCTTAACCCTAACTCTAAATCTAATCTCCATGGCAAACCTAACCGGAACACTAAACCTAACACTAAACCTAACCCCAACATGTACCGTAACACTAACCCTAACCCTAACCCTAAACCTAAACCCAACCTGTACCGTAACCATCACCCAAACCTAACCCTAACCCTAACTTTAACCCTAAACTGTACCGTGACCCTAAACCTTACCCTCACCCTAACCTGTACCGTAACCCTAACCCTAACCCTAACCCTAACACTAACCCTAGCCGTAACCCTAAACCACACCTGGACGGCAAACCTAAGCCTAAACCTAACCCTAACCCTAACCCTAACCCCAACCATAAAACTTCTCTACCGTAACACTAACCCTAACCCTAAACCTAATCCTACCCTGAACCATAACCTTAACCCTAACCCTAACCCTAACCATAACCCTAACCCACCGCTCTACCGCAACTCTACCGTAACCCTAACCCTAACCGTAACCCTAAACTGTACAGTAACACTAACCCTAACCCTAAACCTAAGCTGTACCATAATCCTAACTCTAACACTAAACCTAACCTTTACGCTAACCTGTACCAAAACCCTAACCCTAACTCTAACCCTAACCATAACCTGTACCATAACCCTACCACTAACTCTAAACCTAACCTGTACCCTAACCCAAAATCTAAAATTTACCTCTATCACAAACCTAAACCTAACCCTAATCCTAACACTAACACTAACCCTCACCCTCACCCTAACCCTAAACCTAAACCCAACCTGTACCGTAACCCTCACCCTAAACCTAACCCTAACCTGTACTGTAACACTAACTCTAACCCTAACCCTGACCGTAAATGTATTCCTAACCTGTACCATAACCCTAACCGTACCCCTAACCC
The DNA here is from genome assembly GCA_017311455.1 of Otocyon megalotis megalotis. Taxonomy (NCBI): domain Eukaryota; kingdom Metazoa; phylum Chordata; class Mammalia; order Carnivora; family Canidae; genus Otocyon; species Otocyon megalotis. The sequence continues at coordinate 63,463 of JAEUCK010002300.1, read as the reverse complement.
CAACCCTAAGCCTCACCCTAACATCTACCGTAACCGTAATCCTAATCCTAAACCTTGGGATCCCTGGGTGGTGCAGCGGTTTAGCGCCTGCCTTTGGCCGAGGGCGCGATCCTGGAGACCCAGGATCGAATCCCACATCGGGCTCCCGATGCATGGAGCCTGCTTCTCCCTCTGCCTATGTCTCGGCCTCTCCCTCTCACTGTGACTATCATAAATAAATAAATAAAAATAAAAAAAAAACCTAAACCTAACCCTAACTGTAACCTGTACTGTAACCTTAACCCTAACCCTAACCCTAACGCTAACCCTAACTCTAACCCATACCTGTACCGTAAACATACCCCTAACGGTAAACCTAACCTGTACCGTAACCCTAACCTTAACTCTAAACCTACACTAACCGTACCCGTAACCTTAACCCACAACTGTACCGCAACCCTAACCGTAACCCTAAACCTAACCCTAACAGTAACCCTTACCGGTACCGTAAACCTAACCTAAGCCTAAACCTAACCAGTACCGTAACCCTTACCCTAACCTAACAGTAAACCTAAACTTAATCCTAGCCTATACCATAACCCTAAACCTAACCCTAAACCTAACAGTAACCTATACCGTAACCCTAACCCTAACCCTAACTCTAACCCTAACCCTAACCGTAACCTGTACCCTAACCCTAAACCTAACACTAACACTAAACCTAACCGGTACCATAACCCTAACCCTAACAGTAACAGTAAACCTAACTTTAACCCTAACCTGTACAGTAACCCTAACCCTACCACTAAACTTAACCCTAACTTGTTCCGTAAACCTAACCCTAACCCAAACCCTAACTATAACCTGGACCGTAACCCTAACCCTGAAACTAAACCTAAACCTAACCGGTACTGTAACCCTAACCCTAACCATAACAGTAACGCTAAACTTAACCCTAACCTGTACAGTAACCCTAACCCTAACCCTAACCTTAATGTTATCCTATACCGTAACACGAACCCTAACCCGAACCGTAAAACTAACCTGTACCGTTACCCTAACCGTAACCCTAAACCCAAACCTAACCCTAACCCTAACCACTACCGTAACCATAAACCTAACCCTAACCCTAACCCTAACCTGTACCATAACCCAAACCTAACCCTAACCCTAACCCTAAACCTAACCGGTACCGTAACCCTAACTCTAACCCTACTGTAAACGTAACCTTAGCCCTAACCTGTACCGTAACACTAACCCTACCCCTAAACCTAACCCTAACCTGTACCGTAACTCTAAACCTTACCCTAACCCTAACCATAACCTGACCGTAACCCTAACGCTAACCCTAACCCTAAACCTAAACGGAACCGTAACCCTAACCCAATCCATACTAGTAAAACTACCCTTAACCCTAACCTGTACCGTAACCATAACCCTACTCCTAAACCGAACCCTAACTTGTACCGTAACCCTAACCCAAACCGTAACCTGTACCGTAAACCTAAACTTAACCCTAACCCTAACCTTAATGCTATCCTATACTGTAAGCCTAACCCTAACCCTAACCGTAACCATAACCAGTACCGTTACCCTAACTGTAACCGTAACACAACCCTAACCCTAACACTTACCACTGTATTAACCCTAACCCTAAACCTAACCTTAAACTTAACACTAAACTGTACAGTAATCCGAAACCTAACGCTAAACCTAAACCTAACCCTAGCATGTACTGTAACCCTAACACTAACAGTAACCCTAAGCCTAACTTGTACCATAACCCTAACCATAATCCTAACCCTACACTGTAACATAACCCTAACCCTAACCCTAACACTAACCTGTACCGTAACCCTAACCACAACCCTAACCCTAACTCTACACATAACCTGTACCCTAAACCTAACTCAAAATCTAACCTCTATGGCAAACATAATCCTAACCCTAATGCTAACACTAACCCTAACGCTAACCTGTAAGGTAACACTAACCCTAACCCTAACCCTAACCCTAAACCTAAACTGTACAATAACCCTAACACTAACACTAACCCTAACACTAAACCTAAACCTAACCTGTACCGTACTCTAACCCTAAACCTAAAGCTAAACCTAACCTGTACCTTAACCCTAACCCTAACCCTAACACTAACACTAACCTGTACCATAAACCTAACCCTAAGACTAACCCTAACCCTTAATTGTACCGTAACCTTAAACCTAACCCGAACCCTAACCCTACCCTATACCGTAACCCTAACCCTAACCCGAACCGTTACCTGAACCGTAACCCTAACCCTATACTTAATCCTAACTCTAAACATAACATGTACCCTAACCCTAACCCTAACCTCTATGGCAAACCTACCCCTAACCCTAACACTAACACTAACCCTAACTCTAACTTGTCCGTAACAGTAACCCTAACCCTAACCCTAACCGTAAACGTATCCCTAACCTGTATTGTAACCCTACGTAACCCTAACACCAAGCCTAAGCCTAACCCTAACATCTACCATAACCATAAACTTAACCCTAAACCTAACCCCAACTCTAAACTATACCGTAACCCTAACCCTAACCCTAACCCTAACCCTAACCCTAACCCTTACCTGTACCATAACCATGTCTTCCTTTAATGTAAATGCACTTGAAATATAACATTTCACCTGTAATTCTTTACTTAATACTTCACCTACATGTAATACTTCAATTTACAATTGTGGGCCGTAATTCCTAATCAGAATTTAACCCTAACCCTAACCGTAACCCTTACATGTATCGTAACCCTAACCCTAACCCTAAACCTAAACCTAACCGGTACCGTAACCATAACCCTAACCCTAACAGTAACCCTAACCTTAAACCTAACCTGTTCCGTAACACTAACCCTACCCCTAAACCTAACCCTAACCTGTACCGTAACCCTACCCTAACCATAACCCTAACAATAACCTGTACCGTTACCCTAAACCTAACCCTAAACCTAACCGCTATGGTAACCCTAACCCTAGCCCTCACAGTAACCCTAACCTTAAACCTAACTTGTACCATAAACCTAACCCTACCACTAAACCTTACCCTAACCTGTTTCTAACCCTAACCCTAACCATAACCATAACCTGTATGGTAACCGTAACCCTAACCCAAACCCTAAACCTAACTGGTACTGTAACCCTAACCCTAACCCTAACCCTAACCTGTATCGTAACACTAACCCTAAACCTAACCCTAACCTTAATGCTATCCTATACTGTAACCCTAACCCTAACCCTAAGTGTAACATTGTCCTGTACCGTTACACTAACCGTAACCCTAAACCCAACCCTAACCCTAACCCTAACCACTACCGTAAACCTAACCCTAACCCTAACCCTAAACTTAACTCTAAACTGTACCATAATCCTAACCCTAAAGCTAACACTAAACCTCACCCTAACCTGTACCATAACTCTAACCCTAACACTAACCCTAACCCTAACCTGTACCATAACCCTAAGCATAATCCTAACACTACACTGTACCGTAGCCCTAACCATAAACCTAACTCTAAACCTAACCTGTACCGTAACACTAACCCTAACCTTAATCCTATATCTAAACCAAACCTGTACCCTAACCCTAACTCTAAATCTAAACTCTACTGCAAACATAACCCTAACCCTAATCCTAACACTAATCCTACCCTAACCAGTACCATAATACTAAACCTAACCCTAACACTAACCCTAAACTTAAACCTAAACTGTACAATAACCCTAACCCTAACCCTAACCCTAACCCTAAACCTAAACCCAACCTGTACTGTAAGCCTCACCCTAAACCTAAACCTAACCCTAACCCTAACCCTAACCTGTACCGTAACCCTAATCCTTACCCTCACCCTAACCGTACCGTAACCCTAACCTTAACCCTACCAATAACCCTAAACCACAAATGTATGGCAACCCTAACCCTAACCCTAACCCTAACACTAACCCTAACCCTAACTGTAACACTTAACTATACCGTAACACTAACCATAATCCTAAACCTAACCAGTACCGTAACCTTAAACCTAACCCTAACCCTAAACCTAACCGGTACCGTAACCCTAAACCTAGCCCTAAACCTAAACCTAAACTGTACCAAAACCCTAACCCTAACCCTAGACTAACCTCTACCGTAACCTTAACCCTAACCCTAGGCTGTACCGTAACCCTAACCCTCACCCTCACAATAACCTGTACCGTAACCCTAACCCTAACCCTTCACGTAACAACAACCCACACTTGTTCAGCAACCCTAATCCTAACCCTAACTCTAACCAAAACCGTAACCCTTACCTGTACCATAAAACTAACCCTAAAACTAAACATAACCTGTCCCGTAACTCTAACCCTAACCGTAACCCTAACCCTAACCTGGACCCTAACCTTAACCCTAACCCTACCCTGTACCGTACCCTAAACCTAAACCTACCCCTAAGCTGTACCATAACCCTAACCCTCACCTTAACCCTCACTCTAAACCTAACCTGTCCCCTAACCCTAACACTAACCCTAACCTCTATGGCAAACCTAAACCTAACCCAAACACTAACCCTAACCCTAAACTGTATCGTAACACTAACGATAACCATAACCCTAAACCTTAACCTAAACCTTACCTTAACCATAACCCTACCCCTAAACCTTACCCTAAAATGTTTTGTAACCCTAACCCTAACCCTAACCCTAACGTAACCCCAACAAGTACCGTAAAACTAACCCTAACCCTAACCCTAACCCTAAAACTAAACCCAACCTGTACCATAACCATCACCCTAAACCTAACCCTAACCCTAACCTTAACCCTAAACTGTACCGTAACCATACCCCTAATGGTAAACCTAATCTGTACCGTACCCCTAACCCGAACTTTAAATCTAACACTATCCCTACCCGTAACACTAACCCACAACTGTACCCCAACCCTAACCGTAACTGTAACCCTAACCCTAACTGTAACCCTTACCTGTACCGTAAACCTAACCTTAACCCTAACCCTAAAACTAACCGGTACCGTAACCCTAACCCTAACCCTAACCCTAACAGTAACCATAACCTTAACCCTCACCAGTTCCGTAACACTAACCCTACACCTAAACCTAACTCTAATATGTACCGTAAACATAACCCTAACCCTAACCCTCACAATAACCTGTACCGTAACCCTAAACCTAACCCTAACCCTAAACCTAACTCTAACGGTAACCCTAACCCTAGCACTAACAGTAACCCTAACCTTAAACCTAACGTGTACCATAAACTTAAACCTACCCCTAACCCTAACCCTAACCTGTTTCGTAACCGTAACCCTAACCCTAACCATAACCTCCTCGGTAACCGTAACCCTAACCCAAATCTAAACCTAACCGGTACTGTAACCCTAACCCTAACCCTAACAGTATCGATAACCTTAACCGTAACCTCAATCGTAACCCTAACCCTAACCCTAAACTTAATCCTATCCTATACCGTAACCCTAACCCTGACCCTAAGCGTAACCCTATCCTGTACCATTACCCTAACCGTAACCCTAAACCCAACCCTAACCCTAACCCTAAACTTAACCCTAAACTGTACCATAATCCTAACCCTTAGGCTAACCGTAAACCTCACCCTAACATGTACCACAACTCTAACCCTAAACCTAACCCTAACCCTAAATCCAACCTTAACCATAATCTGTACCGAAATCCTAACCCTAACACTAACCTGTACCGTAACACTAACCCTAACCCTAAACCTAACCCTAAAACTTTCCTGTACCCAAACCATAACCCTAACACTAACCGTATCCCTTAATTGAATCGTAAACCTAAGCCTAAGCCTAACACTAACCCTAACCCTAAACCTACCCCGTACAGTAACCCTAACCCTAACACTAACCCTATCCTGTCGCATTACCAGAAACCTAACCCTAAGCATAATCCTAACTATAACCTATAACGTAACCCTAACCCTAAATCTAACAGTAACCCAAACTTGTTCCGTAACCCAAACCCTAAACCTAACCCCAAACTGTACCGTAACCCTAACCCTAAACCTAACCTGTACCGTAACCCTATCCCTAACCCTAAACCTAACCATAACCTGCACTGTAACCCTAACCTAACCCTAAACCTAAACCTAACCCTAACCCTAACCCTAACCCTAACTATAACCTGTATGGTAACACTACTCCTAACCCTAACCCTATACCTAAGCGGTACCATAACCCTAACCCTACCCTAATCCTAACCGTAACCCTAACCAGTACCGTATCCCTAACCCTAACCTCAACCTAACCCTAAACTGTACCGTTACATTAACCCTAAACCTAACACTAAGCCTAACCTGTACCGTAACCCTAAACCGAAGCCTAACCCTAATGCTAACCTATACCGTAACCCTAGCCCTAACCCTAACCCTAACCACAACAATAATCATTAGCATAACCCTAACCTGTATGGTAACCCTAACCCTTACCCTAACCCTAACCCTAATCATAACCATAACCATAACCTGTACCGTAACACTAACCCTACCACTAAACCTAACCCTAACCTGTACCGTAACCCATAACCTAACCCTAACCCTAATGCTAACCTATACCGTAACACTAACCCTAAACCTAACCGTAATGATAACTTGTACCGTAACTCTAACCCTATCCCTAATCCTAACCTTAACCCTAACCTGTACCGTAACCCTAACCCTAACCCTAAACTGTACCTCAACACTAACCCTAACCCTAATCCAAATCCTACCTGTACGGTAACCCTAATACTAAACCTAACCATAAACTGTACGGTAACCCTAACTCTAACCCTAACCTGTACCGCAACCCTTACCCTAACCCTAACCCTAACCCTGACACTAATCTGTACGGCAACCCTCACCCTAACCCTAAACCTAACCCTAACCCTAAACCGTACCGTAATCAGAACCCTAAACCTATCCTTACCCTGAACCGTTACCCTTATCCTGACCCCAACCCTACCCGTAACTCTAAACCACACTGTACGGCAACCCTAACCGTAACCCTAACCATAACCCTACCCTAATCGTAACCCTTATCTGTACCGAAACACTAAACCTAACCCTAAACCTAACCTGTACCGTAACCCTAAACTAACCCTAAACCTAACCTTAACCCTAACCTGTACTGAAACCCTAACCCTAACCTAACCCTAACCTGTACCGTAACCCTAACCCTAACCTAACTCTAACCTGTACTGTAACCCTAACCCTAAAACTAACCCTAACCTGTACCGCAACCCTAACCCTAACCCTAACCCTAACCATAACCATAACCCTAAACCTAACATTACCCTGAACCGTAACCCTTACCCTAACCCCAATCCTACCCGTAACCCTAAACCACAACTGTACCACAACCCTAACCGTAACCCTAACCATAACCCTACCCTAACTGTAACCCTTACCTGTAACGTAACACTAAACCTAACCCTAAACCTAACCTGTACCTTAACCCTCAAACTAACCCAAACCTAACTTGTACTGTAACACTAACCCTAACCCTAACCCTAACCCTAAGCCTAACTCTAACCTGTATGGTAACCCTAACCCTAACCATAAATCTGACCAGTACCGTAAACCTAACCCTAACACTAACCGTAAACCTAATCTGAACCGTAACCCTAAACCTACCCTAAACCTAACCCTAACCTGTACCGTAAACCTAACCCTAACCCTAACCCTAACACTAACGCTAACCGGTACCGTAACCCTAAACCTAACCCTAACAGTAACGCTGACCTTAACCCTAACCTGTACCGTAACCAACACTAAACCTAGTCCTAACCTTAATGCTATCCTATACCGTAAACCAAACCCTACCCTAAACGTAACCCTAACCTGTACCGTTACCCTAATCGTAACCCTAAACCCAACCCTAACCCTAACCCTAACAACTACCGTAACCGTAACCGTAACCCTAACCCTAAATTAACCCTAAACTGTACCGTAACTCTAACCCTACCCCTAAACCTAACCCTAAACTGTACAGTAACCCTAACCGTACCCTAACCTGTACCTGTAACCCTAAACCTAACACTAACCCTAAACCTAACTGGTAGCGTAACCGTAAACCTAACCCAAAAGGTAACCCTAACCTTAACCCTAACCTGTACCGTAACCCTTACCCTACCCCTAAAACTAACTGTAACCTATACCGTAACCCTAACCCTAACCATAACCATAACCATAACCTGTACCGTAAACCTAAACCTAACCCTAAGAGTAATCCTAACTGGTAGCATAATCCTAACCCTAACACAAACAGTAACCCTAACCTTAACCCTAACCTGTACCGTAACCCTAACCACACTGCTAAACCTAACCCTAACCTGTACCGTAACCCTCACGCTAACCCTAACCTGTACCGTAAACCTAAACCTAACCCTAACCCTAACCTTAATGCTATCCTATACCGTAAGATTAACCCTAAACCTAACCGTAACCCTAACCTGTACCGTTACCCTAACCGTAACCTAAACCCAACCCTTACCCTAACCCTTACCACTACCATAACCCTAACCCTATCCCTAACCCAAAACTTAACCCTAAACTGTACCGTAAACCTAACCCTAACTATAACCCTAAACCGAACCATAGCCTCTACCGTAACCGTACCCCTAACACTAACCCTAACTTGTTCCTTAAACTAACCATAATCCTAACCCTACCCTGTACCGTAACCCTATTCCTAAACCTAACCTGTACCGTAACCCTAACCGTAACACTAAGCCTAACTCTAAACATAACCTGTACCAAAACCCTAACTCAAAATCTAACCTCTGGCAAATATAACCCTAACCCAAATCCTAACACTAACCCTAACCCTAACCTGTATCGTAACCCTAACCCTAACCCTAACCCTAAACCTAACCTGTACCGTAACCCTAACCCTAACCCTATCCCTAACACTAACCTTTACCGTAACCCTAACCCTAACACTAACCGTAACCCTAAATTGTACCGTAAACATAAAACTAACTCTAACTCTAACCCTACTCTGTACCGTAACCCTAACCGTTACCTGAACCGTAACCCTAAACCTAACCATAACTCTAATTCTAAACCTAAACTGTACCGTAACCCTAATCCTAACCCTAAACTCTATGAAAAAACTAACCCTAACCCTAACACTAAACCTAACCCTAACCCTAACCTGTACCATAACACTAACCCTAACCCTAAACCTAACCGTAAACGTATCCCTAACCTGCACAATAACCCTCACCGTAACCCTAACCCCAACCCTAAGCCTAACCCAAATATCTACCATAAACGTAACCCTAACCGTAACTGTAAATGTACCGTAAGCCTAACCCTAACCCTAAAACTAACCCTAACACTAAACCTAAGGCTAACCCTAACCCTAACACTTACCTGTACCGTAACCATACCCCTAAAGGTAAACCTAACCTGTACCGTAACCCTAACACTAACTCTAACCCTAACACTAACCCTACCGTAACCCTAACCCACTACTGTACCGCAACCCTAACCGTAACCCTAACCCAAACACTAACTGTAACCCTTACATGTACTGTAAACCTAACACTAACCCTAAACGTAACCAGTACCGTTACCCTTACCCAAACACTAACCCTAACCCTAATCCGAAACCTAAACCTAACCCTAACCTGTACCGTAGCCCTAAACCTAACCATAACAATAAACCTAACCTGTACCGTAACCCTACCCCTACCCGTAAACGTAACCCTAACCTGTTCTGTAACCCTAACCCTAACCAAAGCCCTAATGATAACCTGGACCATAACCCTAATCCTAAACCTAACCCTAAACCTAACCGGTACCGTAACCCTAACCCTAACAGTAACGCTAACCTTAACCCTACCATGTACCGTAAACCTAACCCAAACCCTAAATCTAATGCTATCCCATACCATAACCCGACCCCTAACCCTAACCCTAACCCTAACCTGTACCGTTACCCTAACCATAACCCTAAACCCAACCCTAACCCTAACCCTAAACACTACCGTATCCCTAAACCTAACCCAAAACCTAACACTAACCCTAACCTGTACCGTAACCCTAAACATAACCCTAACCCTAAACTTAATCGGTACCGTAACCCGAACTGTAACCCTAACTGAAACCTAACCTTAACCCTAACCTGTACCGTAATATTAACCCTACCCCTAAAATTTATCCTAACGTTTACCGTAACCCTAACCCTAACCATAATCATAACCATAACTCGTATCGTAACCCTAACACTAACCCTAAACCGAAACGTAAACCTAACCGGTACCGTAACACTAACCCTAACACTCACCATAGGAGTAACCCTAACAATAACCCTAACCTGTACCGTAACCCTATCCCTACTCCTAAACCTAACCCTAACCTGTACAGTAACCCTACCCTAACCCTACCCTGTACCGTAAATCTAAACCTAACCCTACCTCTAACCTTAATGCTATCCTATTCCGTAAGCCTAACCCTAACCGTAACTCTAAACTGTACCATTACCCTAACCGTAACCCAAAACCCAACCCTAACCCTAACCCTAACCCCTACCGTAACCCTAACCATAACCCTAACCTTAAACTTAACACTAAACTGTACAGTAACCCTAACCCTAACGCTAACCCTAAAACTAATCCTAGCATGTACCGTAACCCTAACACTAACCCTAACATTAACCCTAACCTGTACCGTAAACCTAACCCTAACCCTAACAATAACCCTAAATCTAAACCTAACCTATACCCTAACCCTAACTCAAAATCTAACCTCTATGGCAAACATAACCCTAACCCTAATCCTAACACTAATACTAACCCTAACCGGTAAGGTACCACTAATCCTACACCTACCCCTAACCCTAACAATAACCATAAACCTAAACTGTACAATAACCCTATCGCTAAACCTAACCCTAACCCTAAACCTAAACCTAAACCCAAACTGTACCATAACCCTCACTCTAAACCTGAACCTAACCCTAAACCTAACACTAACCCAAACCCTAACCCTAACCTCTCCCGTAACACTAACCCTAACCCTAAACATAACCAGTACCGTAACCCTAATCCTAACCCTAACCCTAAACCTAACCAGTACCGTAACCCTACCAGTAACGCTAACCTTAACCTTAACCTGTACCTAACCCAACCCTAACCCTACTCCTAACCTTAATGCTATCCTATACGGTAAACTAAACCCTAACCCTAAAGGTAACCCTAACCTGTACCGTTACCCTAACCGTAACCCTAAACCCAACCCTAACCCTAACCCTAACAACTACCGTAACCCTAACCCTAACCCTAAACTTAACCCTAAACTGTACCGTAACTCTAACCCTACCCCTAAACCTAAACCTAACCTGTACCGTAACCCTAACCCTAACCCTAACCCTAACCTGTACCGTAACCCTAAACCTAACCCTAATCCTAAACCTAACCTATACCCTAAGCCTAAACCTAACCCAATAGGTAAGCCTAAACTTAACCCTAACCTGTACGGTGACCCTAACCCTACCCCTAAAACTAGCCCTAACCTATACCGTACCCCTAACCCTAACCCTAACCATAACCTGTACCGTAAACCTAACCCTAACCCAAACAGTAAACCTAACTGGTACTGTAACCCTAACCCTAACACTAACAGCAACCCTAACCTTAACCGTAACCTGTACCATAACCCTTACCGTACTGCTAAAGCTAACCCTAACCTGTACCGTAACACTAACCCTAACCCTAACCTGTACTGTAAACCAAAACCTAACCCTACCCCTAACTTTAATGCTATCCTATACCGTAAGCTTAAACCTAACCCTAACCATAACCCTAACCTGAACCGTTACTCTAACCATAACCCTGAACCCAACCCTTACCCTACCCCTAACCACAACCGTAACCCTAACCCTAACCCTAACCCTAAATTTAACCCTACACTGTACCCTAACCCTAACCCTAACGCTAACCCTAACCTAACCATAGCCTCTACCGTAACTGTAACCCTAACACTAACCCTAACCCTAACCCTAACTTGTACCATAACCCTAACCATAATACTACCCTACCCTGTACCGTAACCCTATCCGTAAACCTAATTTCTACCGTAACCGTAACCCTAACCGTAAGCCTAACTCTAAACCTAACCTGTACCATAACCCTAATTCAAAATCTAACCTCGGGCAAACATAACCCTAACCCTAACCCTAACACTAACCCTAACCCTAACCTGTACAGTAACACTAACCCTATCCCTAACCCCAACCCTAACCCTAACCCTAAACCTAAACTGTACAATAACCCTCACCCTAACTCTAACCCTAACCCTAACCCTAAACCTAAACCTAACCTGTACCGTAATGGTAACCCTAAAACAAACCTTAACCCTAAGCTGTACCGAAACCCTAACCCTGACCCTAGCCCTAACCCTAACCTCTACCGTAACCCTAACCCTAACCATAACCCTAACCCTAACACTAACCTGTACCGTAACCCTAACCCTAACACTAACCTTAACAATAAATTGTACCGTAAACCTAAACCTCAATCGAACTCTACCCTACTCTGTACCGTAACTCTAACCCTAACCCTAACGGTTACCTGAACCGTAACCCTAACCCTAACCTTAATTCTAACTCTAAACCTAACCTGTACCCTAACCTTAAACCTAACCCTAACCTCTATGGCAAAACTAACCCTAACCCTAACACTAACCCTAACCCTAACCTGTACCGTAACACTAACCCTAACCCTAAACCTAACTGTAAACGTACTCCTAACCTGTACCATAAACCTAACCGTAAGCCTAAGCCCAACACTAAGCCTAACCCAAACATCTACCGTAACCGTAACCGTAACCGTAACCCTAACCCTAAACCTAACCCTAAATGTAACCTGTACCGTACCGCTAACCGTAACCCTAACACTAACCCTAACACTAACCCTAATGCTAACCCTAACCCTAAACCTTACCTGTACCGTAACCATACCCCTAATAGTAAACCTAATCTGTACCGTAACCCTAACCCTAACTCTAACCCTAAAACTAACGCTACCCGTAACCCTAACCCACAACTGTACCGCAACCCTAACTGTAACCCTAACCCTAACCCTAACTGTAACCCTTACCTGTACCGTAAACCTAACCCTAACCCTAAACATAACCAGTACCGTAACCCTTACCCTAACCCTAACAGTAACCCTAACCTTAATCTTAACCTGTACCGTAACCCTTCCCCTACCCATAAACCTAACCCTAACCTGTACCATAACCCTAAACCTAACCCGAACCCTAAACCTAACCCTACCCTGTACTGTAACCCTAAACCTAAACATAACACTAAACCTAACCGGTACTGTTACCCTAACCGTAACCCTAACCCTAACTATAACTTGTACCGTAACCGTAACCCTAACCCTACCCCTAAACCTAATCCTAACTTGTACAGTAACCCTATCCCTACTCTATCCTAACCCTAACCTGTACCGTAACACTAACCCTAACCCTTACCTGTACCGTAAATCTAAACATAACCCTACCCATAACCTTAATGCTATAGTATACCTTAAGCCTAACCCTAACACTACCCGTAACCCTAAACTGTACTGTTACCCTAACCGTAACCTTAAACATAACCCTAACCCTAATCCTAACCACTACCGTAACCCTAACCCTAACCCTAACCTTAAACTTACACTAAACTGTACAGTAAACCTAACCCTAACGCTAACCCTAAACCTAAACCTAGCATGTACCGTAACCCTAACACTAATCCTAACACTAACCCTAACCTGGACCATAACCCTAACCCTAACCATAACTCTAAACCTAACCTATACCTTAACCCTAACTCAAAATCTAACCTCTATGGAAAACATAACCCTAACCCTAATCCTAAAACTAACCGTAACCCTAACCTGTACCGTAACCCTAACCTGTACCGTAACCCTAACCCTAACCCTAACCCAAAAACTAAACTGTACAATAACCCTAACACTAACACTAACCCTAACCCTATACCTAAACCTAACCTGTACCGTAACCCTAACCCTAACCCTGAACCTAACTCTAACCATAAACCTAAACTGTACGATAACCCTAACGCTAACCCTAACCCTAACCCTAACCCTAAACCTAAACCTATACCCAAACTGTACCGTAACCATAACCCTAAACCTAAACCTAACCCTAACTCTAACCCTAACCTCTAACGTAACCCTAACCCTAACCCTAACCATAACCTGAACCGTAACCCTAATCCTAACCCTAACCCTAAACCTAAGCGGTACCGTAACCCTAACCCTAACCCTACCAGTAATGCTAAACTTAACCTTTACCTGTACCGTAACCCAACCCTAACCCTACTCCTAACCTTAATGGTATCCTATACGTAAACTAAAACATAACCCTAACCATAACCCTAACCTGTACCGTTACCCTAACCGTAACTCTAAACCCAACCCTAACCCTAACCCTAACAACTACCGTAAACCTAAACCTAACCCTATCCTAACCCTAAACTTAACCCTAAACTGTACCGTAACTCTAACCCTACCCCTAAACCTAACCCTAAACTGTAACGTAACCCTAACCCTAACCCTAACATGTACCGTAACCCTAAACCTAACCCTAACCCTAAACCTAACCGGTACTGTAACCCTAACCCTAACCCAATAGGTAACCCTAACTTTAACCCTAACCTGTACAGTAACCCTAACCCTACACGTAAAACTAACCATAACCTATACCGTATCCCTAACCCTACCCCTAACAATAACCTATACCGTAAACCTAACCCTAACCCAAACAGTAAACCTAACTGGTACCGTAACCCTAACACTAACACTAACAGTAACCCTAACCTTAACCCTAACCTGTACCGTAACCCTAACCCTACTGCTAAACATAACCCTAACCTGTACCGTAACACTAACCCTAACCCCAAAATGTACTGTAAACCTAAACCTAACCCTAACCCTAACCTTAATGCTATCCTATACCTTAAGCTTAACCCTAAACCTAACCGTAACCCTAACCTGAACCGTTACCCTAACCGTAACCCTAAACCCAACCTAACCCTAACCCTAACCACTACCGCAACCCTAACCCTAACCCTAACCCTAAACTTAACACTAAATTGTACAGTAACCCTAACACTAACGGTAACCCTAAACCTAACCCAGGCGGGTACCGTAACACTAACACTAATCCTAACACTAACCCTAAACTGTACCGTAACCCTAACCCTAACCGTAACTCTAAACCTAACCTCTACCTTAACCCATACTCAAAATCTAACCTCTAAGGAAAACATAACCCTAACCCTAATCCTAAAACTAACCGTAACCGTAGCCTGTAACGTAACACTAACCCTAACCCTAAACCAAACCCTAAACCTAAACTGTACAATAACCCTAACACTAACACTAAACCTAACCCTAAACCTAAACCTAACCTGTACCGTAACCCTAACCCTAACCCTAACCCTAACACTAACACTAACCATAAACCTAAACTGTACGATAACCCTAACGCTAACCCTAACCCTAACCCTAAACCTAAACCCAAACTGTACCGTAAACCTCACTCTAAAACTAACCCTAACCCTAACCCTAACCCTTACCCTAACCTCTACCGTAACCCTAACCCTAACCCTAACCATAACCTGTACCGTAACCCTAATCCTAACCCTAACCCTAAACCTAACCGGTACCGTAACCCTAACCCTAACCCTACCAGTAACGCTAACCTTAACCTTTACCTGTACTGTAACCCAACCCTAACCCTACTCCTAACCTTAATGCTATCCTATACCGTAAACTAAACCATAACCCTAACCGTAACCCTAACCTGTACCGTTACTCTAACCGTAACTCTAAAGCCAACCCTAACCCTAACCCTAACAAATACTGTAACCCTAACCCTAACCCTAACCCTAAACTTAACCCTAAACTGTATCGTATCGTAACTCTAACCCTACCCCTAACCCTAACCTGTACCGTAACACTAAACCTAACCCTAAACCTAACCTGTACCGTAACCCTCAACCTAACCCTAACCCTAACTTTAATGCTATCCTATACCGTAACCCTAATCCTAAACCTAACTGTAACCCTATCCTGTACCGTTACCCTAACCGTAAGCCTAAACCCAACCCTAAACCTAACCCTAAACACTACCGTAACCCTAACCCTAACCCTAAACCTAAACTTAACCCTAAACTGTACGGTAACCCTAACCCTAAAGCTAACCCTAAACCTCACCCTAACCTGTACCATAACCCTAACCCTAACCCTAACACTAACCCTAACATGTACCGTAACCCTAAGCATAATCCAAACCATACCCTGCACCATAACGCTAACCCTAACTCTAAACATAACCCTAACCCTAACCATAACCTGTACCGTAACCCTAACCCTAACTTTAACCCTAACTCTGAACCTAACCTGTATCCTAACCCTAACTCTAAATATAACCTCTGTGGCAAACATAACCGTAACCCTAATCCTAACACTAATCCTAACCCTAATCTTTACCATAACACTAACCCTACACATAACCCTAACCATAACACCCAAAACACATACCTAAACTGTAAAATAACCCTAACCCTAACCCTAATCCTAACCCTAAACCTAAACCTAAACCCAATCTGTACCGTAACCCTCACCCTAATCCTATACCTAACCCTAACCCTAAAACTAACCTCTACCCTAACCCTAACCCTAACATTAACCATAACCTGTAACATATCCCTAATCCTAACACTAACCCTAAACCTAACCGGTACCGTAACCCTAACCCTAACCCTATCAGTAACGCTAACCCTAACCCTAACCTGTACCGTAACCCAACCCTAAGACTACTCCTAAACTTAATGCTATCCTATACCGTAAGCCATACCCTAACCCTAACCGTAACGCTAACCTGTACCGTTACCCTAACCATAACCCTAAACCCAACCATACCCTAACCCTAACAACTACTGTAACCCTAACCCTAACCATAACCCTAAATTTAACCCTAAACAGTACTGTTATTCTAAACCTACCCCTAAACCTAACCCTAACCTGTACCGTAACACTAACCCTAACCCTAACCCTAACTTGTACCGTAACCCTAAACTTAAACCTAACCCTAAACCTAACTGGTATCGTAACCCTAAACCCACCCAATTGGTAACCCTAACCTTAACCCTAACATGTACCGTAACCCTACCCCTAAAACTAACCCTAACCTATAACGTATCCCTAACCCTAATACTAACATAACCATAAACTGTACCGTAAACCTAACCCTAACCCTAACAGTAAACCTAACTAGTACCGTAACCCTAACCCTAACACTAACAGTAACCCTAACCTGTACCGTAACCGTAACCCTACTGCTAAACGTCACCCAAACTTATCCCGTAAACCTAACCCTACCCCTAAACTTAATGCTATCCTATACCATAAGCTTAACCCTAACCCTAACCGTAACCCTAACGTGTACCTTTACCCTAACCGTAACCCTAAACCCAACCATTAACGTAACCCTAACCACTACTGTAACCCTAACCCTAAACCTAACCCTAAACTTAACCCTAAAATGTACCCTAACCCTAACCCTAATGCTAACCCTAAACCTAACCATAGCCCCTACCATAACCGTAACCCTAACACTAACCCGAACCGTAACCGTAACTTGTACCGTAACACTACCATAATCCTAACCCTACCCTGTACCGTAACCCTATCCCTAAACCTAACCTGTACTGTAACCCTAACCCTAAGCCTAACTCTAAACCTAACCTGTACACTAACCCTAACTCAAAATCTAACCTCTGGCAAATGTAACCCTAACCCGAACCTAACACTAACCCTAACCCTAACCTGTACCGTAACACTAACCCTATACCTAACCCCATCCCTAACCCTAACCCTAAACCTAAACTGTACAATAACCCTAACCCTAACTCTAACCCTACCCTAACCCTAAACCTAAACCTAACCTGTACTGTAACCCTAACCCTAAAACTAACCTTAAACCTAAGCTGTACCGAAACCCTAACCCTATCCCTACCTGTACCGTAACCCTAACCCTAACCATAACCCTAACCCTAACACTAACCTGTACCGTAACCCTAACCCTAAGACTAACCCTAACAAAATTGTACCATAACCCTAAACCAAACCCTAACTCTAACACTACTCTGTACCATAACACTAACCCTAACCCTAACCCTAACCGTTACCTGAACCGTAACTCTAATCCTAACCTTAACTCTAACTCTAAACCTGATCTGTATGCTAACTCTAAACGTAACCCTAACCTCTGTGGCAAAACTAACCCTAAACCTAAGACTAAACCTAACCCTAACCTGTACCGTAACACTATCCCTAACCCTAACCATAAACGTATCCCTAAACTGTAACATAAACCTAACCATAACCCTAACCCTAAACCTAAGCCTAACCCAAACATCTACCGTAACCGTAACCCTAACGCTAAACCTAACCCTAACTGTAACCTGTACTGTAACCCTAAACCTAACCCTAATCCTAACACTAACCCGAACACTAACCCTAATGCTAACCCTAACCCTAACGCTTACCTGTACCGTAACCATGCCCCTAAAGGTAAACCTAACCTGTACCGTAACCCTAACACTAACTCTAACCCTAACAGTAACCCTACCCATAACCCTAACCCACAACTGTACCGCAACCCTAAGCGTAACCCTAACCCTAACCCTAACTGTAACCCTTACCTGTAACGTAAAACTAACCCTAACCCTAAACGTAACCAGTACCGTAACCCTTACCCTAACCCTAACATTAACCCTAACCTTAATCCTAACCTGTACCATAACCCTAAACCTAACCCTAAACCTAACCCTAAACTGTAGCATAACCCTACACCCTAACCCTAACCCTATCCTGAACCCTAACACTACCCCTAACCTGTACCGAACACTGAAACTAACCATAACACTAAACCTAATCGGTACCGTAACCATAACCCTAACCCTAACAGTAACACTAAACTAACACTAACCTGTACCGTAAACCTAACATTAACCCTAAACCTAAACCTAACCTGTTCCGTAACCCTAACCCTAACCAAAACCCTAACTATAACCTCGACCATAACCCTAATCCTAAACCTAACCCTAAACCTAACCGGTGCCGTAACCCTAACACTAACCCTAAGAGTAACGCTAACCTTAAACCTAATCTGTACCGTATCCCTAACCTAACCTTAACCCTAACCTGAAGGCTATCCTATACCGTAAACCGAATGCTAACCCTAACCGTAACCCTAACCTGTACCGTTACCCTAACCGTGACCCTAAACCCAACCCTAACCCTAACCCTAAACACTACCGTAACCCTAAACCTAAGCATAACCCTAACCCTAACCCTAACCTGTACCGTAAGCCTAAACCTAACCCTAACCCTAAACCTAACCGGTACCGTAACCCTAACTGTAACTCTAGCTGAAACCTAAACTTAACCCTAACCTGTACCGTAACCCTAACCCTACCCCTAAACCTAATCGTAAACTGTACCATAACCCTAAACCTAACCCTAACCCTAACCCTACGCTATACCGTAACCCTAACCCGAAACCTAACCGTTACCTGAACCGTAAACCTAACCCTAACCTTAACCCTAACTCTAAACCTAACCTGTACCCTAACCCTAACCCTAACCCTAACCTCTATGGCAAACCTGACTCTAAACCTAAATTTAGACCTAACCCTAACTCTAACCTATACTGTAACCCTAACCTTAAACCTAACCGCAACCCTAAGCCTAAACCTAACATCTACCGTTACCATAAACCTAACCCTAAACCTAACCCTAACTCTAACGTGTACCGGAACCCTAACCCTAACCCTACCGTAAACCTAACCCTTACCTGTACCATAACCATACCCCTAACGGTAAACCTAACCTGTACTGTAACCCTAACCCTAACTCTAAACCTAATATTAACGCTACCCATAGCACTAAAACACAACTGTACCGCAACCCTAACCCTAACCTTAACCATTAACTTATCCCTAACTTGTACCATAACCCTAACCGTAAACCTAACCCCAACCCTAAGCCTAACCCTAACATCTACCATAACCGTAGCCCTAACCTTAAACCTAACCCTAACTGTAACCTGTACCATAACCCTAACCCTAACACTAACACTAACCCTAACCCTAATGATAACCCTAACCCTAACACTTACCTGCACCATAACCATACCCCTAATGGTAAACCTAAACTGTACCGTAACCCTAAACCTAACCCTACCCTAAACGTAACCCTTACATCTACTGTAACCCTAACCCTAAGCCTAACCATAACCCTAACCTGTACGTAACCCTAAACCTAACCCTAACACTAAACCTAACCGGTACCGTGACCCTAAACCTAACGCTAACAGTAACCCTAACCTTAATCCTAATCTGTACCGTAACAGTAACCCTACCCCTAAACCTAACCGTAACCTGTTCCGTAACCCAACCCCTAACCATAACCTGGACTGTAACCCTAAACCTAAACCTAACCATAAACCTAACTGGTACCGTAACCCTAAACTTAAACCTAACAGTAACGCTAAACGTAACCCTAACCGGTACCGTAACCCTAACCCTAACCGTAACCTTAATGCTATTCTATACCCTAACCCGAACCCTATCCCTAACCGTAACCCTAACCTGTACTGTTAACCTAACCGTAACCCTAAATCCAACCCTAACCCTAACCACTACCGTAACCCAAACCTAACACTAACCCTAACCCTAACACTAACCTGTACCGTAACGCTAAACCTAACCCTAACCCTAAAACAAACCGGTACCGTAACCCTAACTATAACCCTAACTTTAAACCTAACCTTAACCCTATCTTGTACCATAAACCTAACCCTACCCCCAAACCTAACCCTAACCTGTACTGTAACCCTAACCCTAACCCTAAAACTAACCATAACCTGTACTGAACACTAAATCTAACCCAAACCCTAAACATAACCAGTACCATAACCCTAACCCTACTCCTAAACCTAACCCTATCCTGTACTGTTACCCTAACCCTAATGCTAACCTGTACCGTAAATCTAAACCTAACCCTACGCCTAAACTTAATGGTATCCTATACCGTAAGTCTAACCCTAAACCTAACTGTAACACTAACCTGTACCGTTACCCTAACCCTAACCCTAAACCCAACCCTAACCCTAACCCTAACCAGGACCGTAACCCTAACCCTAACCCTAACCTTATACTTAACCATAAACTGTACCGTAACCCTAACCCTAATGCTAAAAATAAACCTAACCCTAGCCTGTACCATAACCCTATCACTAACCCTAAACCTAACCCTAACCATAACTTCTACTGTAACCCTAAACATAATCCTAACCCTACACTTAACCGTAACCCTAACCCTAAACCTAAACCTAACCCTAAACCTAACACTAACCTGTACCGAACCCTAACCCTAACAATAACCCTAACTCTAAACCTAACCTGTAACCTAACCCTAACTCAAAATCTAAACTCTATGGCAAACATAACCCTAATCCTAATACTAACACTAACCCTAACACAAACCTGTACTGTAATAGTAAAACTAACCCTAACCCTAACCCTAAACCTAAACTGTACAATAACCCTAACACTAACACTAACCCTAACCCTAAACCTAAACCTAACCTGTACGGTAACCCTAACCATAATCATAAACCTAACCTTAACCCTAACCTGTACCAAAACCATAACCCTAACCCTAACACGAAACCTAACCTGTACCTTAACCATAACCCTAACCCTAAACCTAACCCTAACACTAACCTGTACTGTAAACCTAACCCTAACACTAACCCTAACCCTAAATTGTACCGTAACCCTAAAACTAACCCTAACCCTATCCCTGCGCTATACCGTAACTCTAACCCTAACCGTTACCTGAACCGTAACCCTAACACTAACCTTAACCCTAACTCTAAACCTAACCTGTACACTAACCCTAACCCTCACCCTAACCTCCACTAAACCTAACCCTAACCCTAACCTGTACTGTAAACTTACCGTAACCCTAACCCCAACCCTAAGCCTAATGCTAACCTGTACCGTAACCGTAACCCTATCCCTAACCCTAACCTGTACCGAAACCCTAACCCTAAACCTAACCCTAAACTGTATGGTAAACCTAACCCTAACCCTAACCATAAACTGTACCGCAACCCACCCTAACCCTAACCCTAACACTAAACCTGACACTAACCTGTACGGTAACCCTACCCCTAACCCTAACCCTAACCCTAAGCCTAACCCTAACCATAACTTGTACCTTAACCCTAACCTAACACAAACCCTAACCCTAAACCTAACTTGTACCGTATCCCTAACCCTAAACCTAACCCTACCCTGACCCGTAACCCTATCCCTAACCCTAACCCTACACCTAAACCTAACCCTAACCTGTACCGTAACCCTATCCCTAACCCTAAACCTAAACATAACCTGTACCGTAACCCTAAACCTAACCCTAACCCTAAACCTAACCCTAACCCAAACCCTAACTCTAACCTGTATGGTAACCCTAACCCTAACCCTAACCCTATTCCTAACTGGTACCGTAACCCTACCCCTAACCCTAATCCTACCCGTAACCCTAACCAGTACCGTATCCCTAACCCTAACCTCAACCTAACCCTAAACTGTACCATTACCCTAACCCCAAACTTAACACTAACCCTAACCAGTACCGTAACCCTATACCTAAACCTAACCCTAATACTAACCTATACCATAAACCTAACCCTAAACCTAAACCTAACCATAACCTGTACCGTAAACCTAACCCTTACCCTGACCTAACCCTAAACATAACGTGTACCGTAACCCTAACCCTAAACCCAAAACTAATGCTAACCTGTACCGTAACCCTAAACCTAACCCTAACCCAAAACCTAAACTGTACGGTAACCCTAAACCTAAAACTAACCCTAAACTTTACGGTAACCCTAACCCTAACACTAACCCTAAACTCTACGGTAACCCTAACCCTAACCCTAACCCTAATCATAACCATTACCATAACCGGTACCGTAACCCTAAACCTACCCCTAAACCCAACCCTAACCTGTACAGTAAACCTAACCCCAACCCTAACCCTAACCCTAACCTGTACCGGAACCCTAAACCTGACTCTAACCCTAACCCTAATGGTAACCTATACACTAACCCTAACCCTAAACCAAACGGTAACCATAACTTGTACCGTAACCCTAAACCTAACCCTAATCCTAAGCTTAACCCTAACCTGTACCGTAACCCTAACCCTAACACTAACCTTTACTGTAACCCTAACCCTAACCCTAAACCTAATGCTAACCTGTACCGTAACCGTAACCGTAACCGTAACCCTAACCCTAACCTGTACCGCAACCCTAACCCTAACCCTAACCCTAAACTGTACGGTAATCCTAACCTTAACCCTAACCCTAAACTGTCCCGCAACCCTAAACTTAACCCTAACCCTAACCATAACCCTAACCCTACCCTAACCCTAACCTGTACCATAATCCTAACCCTAACACTAACCCTAACCCTAACCCTAACTTGTACTGTAACCCTAACCCTAAACCTAACCCTACCCTGACCGTAACCTTAACCCTAACTCTACCCGTAACCCTATCCTGTACCATAACCCTAACCCTAACCCTAAAACTAACTTTTACCCTAACCTGTACTGAAACCCTAACCCTAACCATAACCATTACTTGTACCGTAAGGGTAACACTAATACTTTCCCTAACCTGTACCATAACCCTACCACAAACCCTAACCGTAACCTATACCATAACACTAACAATAACCCTAACCCTAAACTGTACCATATCCCTAACCCTAACATAACCTGTACCGTAGCCCTCACCCTAACACTAACCCTAAACCTTAATTGTACCGTAACCCTAAAACTAACCCTAACCCCCACCCTAAACAGTAAAGTAACACTAACCCTAACCCTAATCGTTACCTGAACAGTAACCCTAACCCTAACCCTAAGCTAAATTGTATGGTCACACTAAACCTAACCCTACCCTGTACCGTAACCCTAACCCTAAACTTTACCGTAACCCTAAACCTCACCTTAACCCTTACTCTAAACATAAATGTACCCTAACCCTAACCCTAAAACTAACCTCTATGGCAAACCTAACCCTAACCCTAACACTGACCCTAACCATAACCTGTACCGTAACACTAACCCTAACCCTAAAACTAAACCTTACCCTGAACATAAGCTTAACCTCAACACTAACCCTAACCCTAACTGTAACTGTAACTCTAACCTGTCCCGTACAATAACCGTAACCCTAAACCCAACCCTCAGCCTAACCCTAACCACTACCATAACCCTAACCCTAACCCTAACTCTAACCTGTACCGTAACCCTAAAACTAACCCTAACTCTAAACTTAACCCTAACCCTAACTGTAACCCTAATGCTAACGCTAACCCTAACCCTTACCTGTAATGTAACCATACCCCTAACTGTAACCCTGCCATGTACCGTAACACTAACCCTTACCCTAAACATAACCTGTACCGTAACGCTATCCATAACACTAACCCGAACCCTAAACTGTACCGTAACCATAACCCTAAACCTAACCCTACCCTGAACCGAAACACTAACCGTAACCCCAAACCTACCCGTACCCCTACACCACAACTGTACCGCAAGACTAACCGTAACCCTAAACCTAACCCTAAATCCAACCTTAATCCTAATCTGTACCGAAATCCTAACCCTAACACTAACCTGTACCGTAACACTAACCCTAACCCTAAACCTAACCCTAAACCTTTCCCGTACCCTAACCATAACCCTAACACTAACCGTATCCCTTAATTGAATCGGAAACCTAACCCTAAGCCTAACACTAACCCTAACCCTAAACCTACCCCGTACAGTAACCCTAACCCTAACACTAACCCTATCCTGTCGCGTAACCAGAAACCTAACCCTAAGCATAATCCTAACTATAACCTATACCGTAACCCTAACCCTAAATCTAAAGTAACCCTAACTTGTTCCGTAACCCAAACCCTAAACCTAAACCCAACCTGTACCGTAACCCTAACCCTAAACCTAACCTGTACCGTAACCCTATCCCTAACCCTAAACCTAACCATAACCTGTACCGTAACCCTAACCTAACCCTAAACCTAAACCTAACCCTAACCCTAACCCTAACTCTAACCTGTATGGTAACCCTACCCCTAATTCTAACCCTATACCTAAACGGTACCGTAACCCTAACCCTACCCTAATCCTAACCGTAACCCTAACCAGTACCGTATCCCTAACCCTAACCTCAACCTAACCCTAAACTGTACCATTACTCTAACCCTAAACCTAACACTAAGCCTAACCTGTACCGTAACCCTAAACCAAAGCCTAACCCTAATGCTAACATATACCGTAACCCTAACCCTAAACCTAACCCTAACCACAACAATAATCATTAGCATAACCCTAACCTGTATGGTAACCCTAACCCTTACCCTAACCCTAACCCTAATCAAAACCATAACCATAACCTGTACCATAACCCTAACCCTACCACTAAACGTAACCCTAACCTGTACAGTAACCCTAATCCTAACCCTAACCCTAAACCTAACCTGTAACAGAACCCTAAACCTGACTCTAACCCTAAGCCTAATGCTAACCTATACACTAACCCTACCCCTAAACCTAACCATAAACATAACTTATACCAAAACCCTAACCCTAACCCTAATCCAAAGCTTAACCCTTACCTGTACCGTAACACTTACCCTAAAACTGAACCTAACCTGTTCCCTAACCCTAACATTAAACCTAACCCTAACCTGAACCAAAACCCTAACCCTAACCGTAACCCTACCCATAACACTAACCCAAAATAGTACCGCAAACCTAACCTTAACCCTAACCCTAACCCTAACGGTTACCGTTACCTGTACCGTAACGCTAACACTAACCCTAAACCTAGCCTGTACCGTAACCCTAACACTAACCCTATACCTAACCTTAACCCTAAACTGTACCGAAACCCTAACCCTAACCCTAACCTGTACCGTAACACAAACCCTAACACTTACCCTAACCTTTACCTTAACCTTACCCCTACCATTAATCGTAACCTGTACCGTAACCATAACCCTAGCCCTAACCATAACTCTAAACCTAACCCTAACACTAACACTACTGTAACCCGAACACTAACTCTAACCCTAAGCTAAATTGTACCGTCACCCTAAACCTAACCCTGACCCTAACCCTACCCTGTACCGTAACCCTAACCCTTATCCTAACCCTTACCGTAACCCTAAACCTCACCTTAACCCTAACTCTAAACATAACCTGTACCCTAACCCTAACCCTAAAACTAACCGCTATGGCAAACATAACCCTAACCCTAACACTAACACTAACCCTAACCTGTACCGTAACACTAACCCTAACCCTAAAACGAAACCTTACCCTAAACATAAGCTTAACCCTAACCCTAACCCTAACCCTAACCTGTACCGTAACCCTAAAACTAACCCTAACTCTAAACTTAACCCTAACCCTAACCGTAACCCTAACGCTAACTGTAACCTAACCGTTACCTGTAATGTAACCATACCCGTAACCATAACCCTTCTCTGTACCGTAACACTAACCCTTACCCTAAACATAACCTGTACCGTAACGCTATCCATAACACTAACCCGAACCCTAAACTGTACCTTAACCATAACCCTAAACCTAACCCTACCCTGAACCGAAACACTAACCGTAACCCCAAACCTACCCGTACCCCTACACCACAACTGTACCGCAAGACTAACCGTAACCCTAAACCTAACCCTAAATCCAACCTTAATCCTAATCTGTACCGAAATCCTAACCCTAACACTAACCTGTACCGTACACTAACCCTAACCCTAAACCTAACCCTAAACCTTTCCCGTACCCTAACCATAACCCTAACACTAACCGTATCCCTTAATTGAATCGGAAACCTAACCCTAAGCCTAACACTAACCCTAACCCTAAACCTACCCCGTACAGTAACCCTAACCCTAACACTAACCCTATCCTGTCGCGTAACCAGAAACCTAACCCTAAGCATAATCCTAACTATAACCTATACTGTAACCCTAACCGTAAATCTAAAGTAACCCTAACTTGTTCCGTAACCCAAACCCTAAACCTAAACCCAACCTGTACCGTAACCCTAACCCTAAACCTAACCTGTACTGTAACCCTATCCCTAACCCTAAACCTAACCATAACCTGTACCGTAACCCTAACCTAACCCTAAACCTAAACCTAACCCTAACCCTAACCCTAACTCTAACCTGTATGGTAACCCTACCCCTAATTCTAACCCTATACCTAAACGGTACCGTAACCCTAACCCTACCCTAATCCTAACCGTAACCCTAACCAGTACCGTATCCCTAACCCTAACCTCAACCTAACCCTAAACTGTACCATTACTCTAACCCTAAACCTAACACTAAGCCTAACCTGTACCGTAACCCTAAACCAAAGCCTAACCCTAATGCTAACATATACCGTAACCCTAACCCTAAACCTAACCCTAACCACAACAATAATCATTAGCATAACCCTAACCTGTACCGTAACCCTAACCCTAACCCTATACCTAAACTTAACCCTAAACCGTACCGAAACCCTAACCCTAACCCTAACCCTAACCTGTACCATAACACAAACCCTAACACTTACCCTAACCTTTACCTTAACCTTACCCCTACCATTAATCGTAACCTGTACCGTAACCATAACCCTAGCCCTAACCATAACTCTAAACCTAACCCTAACACTAACACTACTGTAACCCGAACACTAACTCTAACCCTAAGCTAAATTGTACCGTCACCCTAAACCTAACCCTGACCCTAACCCTACCCTGTACCGTAACCCTAACCCTAACCCTAACCCTTACCGTAACCCTAAACGTCACCTTAAACCTAACTCTAAACATAACCTGTACCCTAACCCTAACCCTAAAACTAACCGCTATGGCAAACATAACCCTAACCCTAACACTAACACTAACCCTAATCTGTACCGTAACACTAACCCTAACCCTAAAACGAAACCTTACCCTAAACATAAGCTTAACCCTAACCCTAACCCTAACCCTAACCTGTACCGTAACCCTAAAACTAACCCTAACTCTAAACTTAACCCTAACCCTAACCGTAACCCTAACGCTAACTGTAACCTAACCGTTACCTGTAATGTAACCATACCCCTAACCGTAACCCTTCTCTGTACCGTAACACTAACCCTTACCCTAAACATAACCTGTACCGTAACGCTATCCCTAACACTAACCCGAACCCTAAAGTGTACCGTAACCATAACCCTAAACCTAACCGTACCCTGAACCATAACACTAACCCTAACCCCACAACTACCCGTAACCCTAAACCGCAACTGTACCACAACCCTAACCGTAACCCTAACCCTAACCCTGAATCTAACCTTAACCCTCACCTGTACCAAACCCTAACCCTACAACTAACCCTAAACCTAAATTGATCCGTAACCCCAAACCTACCCCTACCCCTAACCCTAACCTGTACCGTAAAGCTAACGCTAAATCTAACCCTAAACCTAAATTAGTCTATAACCCTAAACCTAACCCTAATCCTAACCCTACCCTGTACCGCAACCCTAACCCTAACCCTTAGTGTACCGTAACCCTAACCCTAATCTTAACCCTAACTCTAAACCTATCCTGTACCCTAACCCTAACCCTAACCCTAACCCTAACCTCTATGGCAAACCTTACCCTAACCCTAACCCTAAATCTAACCCTAACCTGTACCATAACCCTAACCCTAAAACTTACCCTAACCTGTACCGTAACCCTACCCCTAACCCTAAACCTAACCTGTACCGTAACCCTAACCCTAAACCTAACCCTAAATCTAACACTAACCTGTAACGTAACCCTAACGCTAACACTAACCCTAACCCTTAATTGGTCCGTAACCCTAACCCTACCCCTAAACCAAAACCTTACCCTAAACTTAAACATAACCCTAACCCTAACCCTAACCGTAAACGTATCCCAAACCTGTACCGTAACCCTAACCGTAACCCGAAAAACAACCCTAAGCCTAACCCTAACCAGTTCTGTAACCGTAACCATAATCCTAAACCTAACCCTAACCCTAACCCTACTGTAACTCTAACCTGTACCGTAACCCTAACCCTAACCTTAAGGCTAACCGTAACCCAAACCCTAACACTAACCCTAAAGCTAACCCTAACCCTAACCCTTACATCGTCCGTAAACATACCCCTAACCGTAACCCTAACCTGTACCGTAACCCTAACCCTAACCCTTACCCTTAACCTAACCCTACCCAAACCCTACCAGTAACCCTAACCCACAACTGTACCTCAACCCTATCCGTAACCCTACCTTAACTCTTACCGTAACCCTTCCTTGTACCGTACACTTACCCTAAACCTAAACCTAACCTGTACTGTAACCCTAAACCTAACCCTAACTTTAACACAAACCCTAACCCTAACTCTAACCTGTACCGCAACCCTAACCCTAACCTTAACAATAACCATAACCCTATCCCTGACACTAATATGTACGGTAACCCTAACCCTAACCCTAACCCTAACCTGTACCGTAACCTATCCTATCCCTATCCCTAACCCTAAACCTAACCATAACCTGTACTGTAACCCTAACCTAACCCTAAACCTAAACCTAACCATAACCTGTACTGTAACCCTAACCTAACCCTAAACCTAAACATAACCCTAACCCTAACCCTAACACTATACCTAACCGGTACCGTAACCCTAACCCTACCCTAATCATAACCATAACAATAACCAGTACCGTATCCCTAACCCTAACCTCAACCTAACCCTAAACTGTACCGTTACCCTAACCCTAAACCTAACACTAAGCCTACCTGTACTGTAACCCTAAACCAAAGCATAACCCTAATGCTAACCTATACTGTAACCCTAAACCTAAACCTAACCGTAACCGTAACTTGTACCGTTACCCTAAACCTAACCCTAAAACTAACCTGTACCGTAAACCTAACCCTAAACCTAAACATAACCATAACCTGACCCGTAACTCTAACCCTTACCGTGACCTAACCCTAAACATAACGTGTACCGTAACCCTAACCCTAAACCTAAAATTAATGCTAACCTGTACCGTAACTGTAAACCTAACCCTAACCCAAAACCTAACCTGTATGGTAACCCTAAACCTAAAACTAACCCTAACCTGTACGGTAACCCTAACCCTAACACTAACCCTAACCTGTAATGTAACCCTAACCCTAACCCTAACACTAACCACAACAATAACCATAAGCATAACCCTAACCTGTATGGAAAGCCTAACCCTTACGCTAACCCTAACCCTAATCATAACCATAACCTGTACCGTAACCCTAACCCTAACCCGAACCCGAACCACAACAATAACCATTAGCATAACCCTAACCTGTATGGTAACCCTAACCCTACCCTAAAACTAACCCTAACCTGTACGGTAACCCTAACCCTAACACTAACCCTAACCTGTAATGTAACCCTAACCCTAACCCTAACACTAACCACAACAATAACCATAAGCATAACCCTAACCTGTATGGAAAGCCTAACCCTTACGCTAACCCTAACCCTAATCATAACCATAACCTGTACCGTAACCCTAACCCTAACCCGAACCCGAACCACAACAATAACCATTAGCATAACCCTAACCTGTATGGTAACCCTAACCCTACCCCTAAACCTAACCCTAACATGTACAGAAACCCTAACCCTAACCCTAACCTGTACCGGAACCCTAAACCTGACTCTAAACCTAACCCTAATGCTAACCTATACACTAACCCTAACTCTAAACCTAACCATAACCATAACTTATACCATAACCCTAACCATAACCCTAATCCTAAGCTTAACCCTAACCTGTACCGCAACCCTAACCCTAACACTAACCTTTACTGTAACCCTAAACCTAACCATAAACCTAATGCTAACCCGTACCGTAACCGTAACCCTAACCCTATCCGTACCCTGTACCGCAACCCTAACCCTAACCCTAACACTAAACTGTACAGTAACCCTAACCCTAACCCTAAACTATACCGCAACCCTAACCTAACCCTAACCCTACCTGTACCGTAACCCTAACCCTAACACTAACTCTAAACCTAACCCTAACTTGAACTGTAACACTAACCCTAACACTAACCCTAAACGTAAATTGTACTGTAACCCTAACCCTAACCCTAACCCTTACCGTTACCTGAACCATAACCCTAACCCTAACCTTAACCTTAACTCTAACCTAACCTGTAACCTAACCTTACCCCTAACCCTATCCTCTATGGCAAAGCTAACCCTAACACTGACACTAAACCTAACCCTAACCTGTACCATAACAGTAACCCTAACCATAACCCAAACCTAACCCTAAACCTAATATCAACCCTAACCCTAATCCTAACCCTTACCGTAACCATAAACCTAACCTGTACCATAACCCTAACCGTAACCCTAAACCCAACCCTAAGTATAACCTTAACCACGACCGTAAACCTAACCGTAACCCTAACCCTAACACTAACCCTAAGCTCTCCCGCAACCCTAACCTAACCCTAATCCTGACCCTAAACCTAACCCTAGCCTGTACGGTAACCCTAACCCTTACCCTAACCGTAAAGCTAACCCTAACCTGTACCACAACCCTAACCCTAAACCTAATGCTAAACTGTACCGTAACCCTAACCCTAACGCTAACACTAAACTGTAATGCAACCAACCCTAACCCTAACACTATCACTAATCCTACCCGTAACGCTAACCCACAACTGTACCGAAACCATAACCATAACCCTAACCCTAACCCTAACCCTAATTGTAACCCTTACTTGTACCGTAACACTTACCCTAAACCTAAACCTAACCTGTTCCCTAACCCTAACATTAAACCTAACCATAACCTGAACCAAAACGCTAACCCTAACCCTAACCCTACCCGTAACACTAACCCAAAATAGTACCGCAACCCTAACCTTAATCCTAACCCTAACCCAAACGGTTACCGTTACCTGTACTGTAACACTAACACTAACCGTAAACCTAGCCTGTACCGTAACCCTAACCCTAACCCTATACCTAAACTTAACCCTAAACCGTACCGAAACCCTAACCCTAACCCTAAACCTAACCTGTACCATAACACAAACCCTAACACTTACCCTAACCTGTACCTTAACCTTACCCCTAACATTAATAGTAACCTGTACCGTAACCCTAACCCTAACCCTAACCCTACCCTAACACTAACACTACCGTAACCCTAACCCTAACTATAACCCTAAACTAAATTTTACCGTCACCCTAAACCTAACCCTGACCCTAACCCTTCCCTGTACCGTAAACCTAACCCTAACCCTAACCCTTACCGTAACCCTAAACCTCACCTTAACCCTAACTCTAAATATAACCTGTACCCTAACCCTAACCCTAAAACTAACCGCTATGGCAAACCTAACCCTAACCCTAACACTAACACTAACCCTAATCTGCACCGTAACACTAACCCTAACCCTAAAACTAAACCTTACCCTAAACATAAGCTTAACCCTAACACTAACCCTAACACTAACCGTAACCATAACCCTAACCTGTCCCGTACCCTAACCGTAACCCAAAACCCAACCCTAAGCCTAACCCTAACCACTACCCTAAACCTAACCCTAACCCTAACCCTAACCTGTACCGTAACCCTAAACCTAACCCTAACTCTAAACTTAACCCTAACCCTAACCGTAACCCTAACGCTAACCCTAACCCTAACCTTTACCTGTAATGTAACCATACCCCTAACCGTAACCCTTCCCTGTACCGTAACACTAACCCTTAACCTAAACATAACCTGTACTGTAACGCTATCACTAACACTAATCCGAACCCTAAAGTGTACCGTAACCATAACCCTAAACCTAACCCTACCCTGAACCATAACACTAACCCTAACCGCAAAACAACCCGTAACCCTAAACCACAACTGTACCGCAACCCTAACCGTAACCCTAACCCTAACCGTAAATCTAACCTTAACCCTCCCCTGTATCGAAACCCTAACCCTAACACTAACCCTAAACCTAAATTGATCCGTAACCCCAAACCTACCCCTAACCCTAACCTGTACTGTAAAGCTAAAGCTAACTCTAAACCTATACCTAAATTATTCCATAACCCTAAACCTAACCCTAACCCTAACCCTACCCTGTACCGCAACCCTAACCCTAACCCTTAAGTGTACCGTAACCCTAACCCTAATTTTAACCCTAAATCTAAACCTAACCTGTACCCTAACCCTAACCATAACCCTAACCTCTATGACAAACCTTACCATAACCCTAACACTAACTCGAACCCTAACCTGTACCATAACCCTAACCCTAACACTTACCCTAACCTGTAACGTAACCCTACCCCTAACCCTAAACCTAACCTGTACCAACCCTAACCCTAAACCTAAATCTAACACTAACCTGTAACGTAACCCTAACCCTAACACTAACCCTAACCCGTAATTGGTCCGTAATCGTAACCCTAACCCTAACCCAAAACCTTACCCTAAACCTAAACATAACCCTAACCCTAAACCTAACCGTAAACGTATCCCAAACCTGTACCGTAACCCTAACCGTAACCCTAAAAACAACCCTAAGCCTACCCCTAACAACTTCCGGAACCGTAAACATAATCCTAAACCTAACTGTAACACTTACCTGTACCGTAACCCTAACCCTAACCCTAACCCTATCCCTAACCCTAAACCTAACCTGTACCGTAACCCTAGCCTAACCCTAACCCTAACCCTAAACTGTACCAAAACCCTAACCCTAACCCTAACCCTAAACTGTACCAAAACCCTAACCCTAACCCTAACCCTAACCCTAACCTATTCCGTAATTTAACCCGAACCCTAACCCTCACCCTAACCTGTACTGTAACCCTAACCCTAACGTGAACCCTACCCGTAACCATAACCCACACCTATATGGCAACCAACCCTAACCCTAACTCTAAACCTATCTGTAACCCTTACCTGTACCGTAACACTAACCCTAACCCTAAATATAACCTGTTCCGTAACTCTAACCCTAACGCTAACCCTAAACCTAACCCTAATCTGTACCGTAACCCTAACCCTAACACTAACCCTAATCCTAACCCTATCGTATACCGTAACACTAACCATAATCTTAACCCTACCCTGTACCGTAAGCTAACCCTAACCCTCACCCTAACCCTAAACCTAACCTGTACCGTAACCATAACCTGTACCCTAACCCTAACTCTAAATCTAACCTCTAAGGCAAACATACCCTAATCCTAAACCTAACACTAACCCTAACCCTAACCTCTACCGTAACACTAACCCTAACCCTAACCATAACCCTAACCCTAACCCTAAACCTAAACTGTACAATTACCCTACCCCTACCTCTAACCCTAAACTGTAACGAAACCCTAAACCTTAACCCTAAACCTAACCTGTATCGTAACCCTAACTCTAACCCTAAACTGTACCATAACCCTAACCCTAACCCTCACCCTAACCTGTACCTTAACCCTAACCCTAACGTTAACCCTACCCGTAACCATAACCCACACCTGTATGGCAACCCTAAACCTAACCCTAACTCTAAACCTATCCGTAACCCTTACCTGTACCGTAACACTAAACCTAACCCTAAATATAACCGGTCCCATAACTCTAACCCTAACGCTAACCCTAAACCTAACCCTAAACTGTACCCTGACCCTTACCCTAACCTTAACCTGTACCATAAACCCTAACCCTAACCCTAACCTGTACCGTAACCCTAACCCTCACCTTAACACTAACTCTAAACCTAACCTGTACCCTAACCCTAACGCTAACCCTAACCTCTATGGTAAACCTAACCAAACCCTAACACTAACCCTACCTGTACCGTAACACTAACCCGAACCCTAAATCTAAACCTTACCCTAAACGTAATCTTAACCCTAACCCTAACCCTAACCATAAACCTAACTGTAACCATAACCCTAACCTGTAACGTAAACCTAACCCTAAACATAACCCTAACCCTAAACCTAACTATAAACCTAAACTGTACCCTAACCCTAACCCTAACCATAATCCAAACCTATATGGCAAACCTAACCCTAACCATAACCCTAAAACTAAACCTAACCCTAACCTGTACTGTAACATTAAACCTAACCCTAAACCTAACCCCAAACTGTACCGTAACCCTAACCCTAAACCTAACCTGTACCGTAACCCTATCCCTAACCCTAAACCTAACCATAACCTGTACTGTAACCCTAACCTAACCCTAAACCTAAACCTAACCCTAACCCTAACCCTAACTCTAACCTGTATGGTAACACTACTCCTAACCCTAACCCTATACCTAAGCGGTACCGTAACCCTAACCCTACCCAAATCTTAACCATAACACTAACCAGTACCGTATCCCTAACCCTAACCTCAACCTAACCCTAAACTGTACCGTTACCCTAACCCTAAACCTAACACTAAGCCTAACCTGTACTGTAACCCTAAACCAAAGCATAACCCTAATGCTAACCTATACTGTAACCCTAAACCTAAACCTAACCGTAACCATAACTTGTACCGTTACCCTAAACCTAACCCTAAAACTAACCTGTACCGTAAACCTAACCCTAAACCTAAACATAACCATAACCTGACCCGTAACTCTAACCCTTACCGTGACCTAACCTTAAACATAACGTGTACCGTAACCCTAACCCTAAACCTAAAATTAATGCTAACCTGTACCGTAACTGTAAACCTAACCCTAACCCAAAACCTAACCTGTATGGTAACCCTAAACCTAAAACTAACCCTAACCTGTACGGTAACCCTAACCCTAACACTAACCCTAACCTGTAATGTAACCCTAACCCTAACCCTAACACTAACCACAACAATAACCATAAGCATAACCCTAACCTGTATGGAAAGCCTAACCCTTACGCTAACCCTAACCCTAATCATAACCATAACCTGTACCGTAACCCTAACCCTAACCCGAACCCGAACCACAACAATAACCATTAGCATAACCCTAACCTGTATGGTAACCCTAACCCTACCCCTAAACCTAACCCTAACATGTACAGAAACCCTAACCCTAACCCTAACCTGTACCGGAACCCTAAACCTGACTCTAACCCTAACCCTAATGCTAACCTATACACTAACCCTAACTCTAAACCTAACCATAACCATAACTTATACCATAACCCTAACCATAACCCTAATCCTAAGCTTAAACCTAACCTGTACCGCAACCCTAACCCTAACACTAACCTTTACTGTAACCCTAAACCTAACCATAAACCTAATGCTAACCCGTACCGTAACCGTAACCCTAACCCTATCCGTACCCTGTACCGCAACCCTAACCCTAACCCTAACACTAAACTGTACAGTAACCCTAACCCTAACCCTAAACTATACCGCAACCCTAACCTAACCCTAACCCTACCTGTACCGTAACCCTAACCCTAACACTAACTCTAAACCTAACCCTAACTTGAACTGTAACACTAACCCTAACACTAACCCTAAACGTAAATTGTACTGTAACCCTAACCCTAACCCTAACCCTTACCGTTACCTGAACCATAACCCTAACCCTAACCTTAACCTTAACTCTAACCTAACCTGTAACCTAACCTTACCCCTAACCCTATCCTCTATGGCAAAGCTAACCCTAACACTGACACTAAACCTAACCCTAACCTGTACCATAACAGTAACCCTAACCATAACCCAAACCTAACCCTAAACCTAATATCAACCCTAACCCTAATCCTAACCCTTACCGTAACCATAAACCTAACCTGTACCATAACCCTAACCGTAACCCTAAACCCAACCCTAAGTATAACCTTAACCACGACCGTAAACCTAACCGTAACCCTAACCCTAACACTAACCCTAAGCTCTCCCGCAACCCTAACCTAACCCTAATCCTGACCCTAAACCTAACCCTAGCCTGTACGGTAACCCTAACCCTTACCCTAACCGTAAAGCTAACCCTAACCTGTACCACAACCCTAACCCTAAACCTAATGCTAAACTGTACCGTAACCCTAACCCTAACGCTAACACTAAACTGTAATGCAACCTAACCCTAACCCTAACACTATCACTAATCCTACCCGTAACGCTAACCCACAACTGTACCGAAACCATAACCATAACCCTAACCCTAACCCTAACCCTAATTGTAACCCTTACTTGTACCGTAACACTTACCCTAAACCTAAACCTAACCTGTTCCCTAACCCTAACATTAAACCTAACCATAACCTGAACCAAAACGCTAACCCTAACCCTAACCCTACCCGTAACACTAACCCAAAATAGTACCGCAACCCTAACCTTAATCCTAACCCTAACCCAAACGGTTACCGTTACCTGTACTGTAACACTAACACTAACCGTAAACCTAGCCTGTACCGTAACCCTAACCCTAACCCTATACCTAAACTTAACCCTAAACCGTACCGAAACCCTAACCCTAACCCTAAACCTAACCTGTACCATAACACAAACCCTAACACTTACCCTAACCTGTACCTTAACCTTACCCCTAACATTAATAGTAACCTGTACCGTAACCCTAACCCTAACCCTAACCCTACCCTAACACTAACACTACCATAACCCTAACACTAACTATAACCCTAAACTAAATTTTACCGTCACCCTAAACCTAACCCTGACCCTAACCCTTCCCTGTACCGTAAACCTAACCCTAACCCTAACCCTTACCGTAACCCTAAACCTCACCTTAACCCTAACTCTAAATATAACCTGTACCCTAACCCTAACCCTAAAACTAACCGCTATGGCAAACCTAACCCTAACCCTAACACTAACACTAACCCTAATCTGTACCGTAACACTAACCCTAACCCTAAAACTAAACCTTACCCTAAACATAAGCTTAACCCTAACACTAACCGTAACCATAACCCTAACCTGTCCCGTACCCTAACCGTAACCCAAAACCCAACCCTAAGCCTAACCCTAACCACTACCCTAAACCTAACCCTAACCCTAACCCTAACCCTAACCTGTACCGTAACCCTAAACCTAACCCTAACTCTAAACTTAACCCTAACCCTAACCGTAACCCTAACGCTAACCCTAACCCTAACCTTTACCTGTAATGTAACCATACCCCTAACCGTAACCCTTCCCTGTACCGTAACACTAACCCTTAACCTAAACATAACCTGTACTGTAACGCTATCACTAACACTAATCCGAACCCTAAAGTGTACCGTAACCATAACCCTAAACCTAACCCTACCCTGAACCATAACACTAACCCTAACCGCAAAACAACCCGTAACCCTAAACCACAACTGTACCGCAACCCTAACCGTAACCCTAACCCTAACCGTAAATCTAACCTTAACCCTCCCCTGTATCGAAACCCTAACCCTAACACTAACCCTAAACCTAAATTGATCCGTAACCCCAAACCTACCCCTAACCCTAACCTGTACTGTAAAGCTAAAGCTAACTCTAAACCTATACCTAAATTATTCCATAACCCTAAACCTAACCCTAACCCTAACCCTACCCTGTACCGCAACCCTAACCCTAACCCTTAAGTGTACCGTAACCCTAACCCTAATTTTAACCCTAAATCTAAACCTAACCTGTACCCTAACCCTAACCATAACCCTAACCTCTATGACAAACCTTACCATAACCCTAACACTAACTCGAACCCTAACCTGTACCATAACCCTAACCCTAACACTTACCCTAACCTGTAACGTAACCCTACCCCTAACCCTAAACCTAACCTGTACCAACCCTAACCCTAAACCTAAATCTAACACTAACCTGTAACGTAACCCTAACCCTAACACTAACCCTAACCCGTAATTGGTCCGTAATCGTAACCCTAACCCTAACCCAAAACCTTACCCTAAACCTAAACATAACCCTAACCCTAAACCTAACCGTAAACGTATCCCAAACCTGTACCGTAACCCTAACCGTAACCCTAAAAACAACCCTAAGCCTACCCCTAACAACTTCCGGAACCGTAAACATAATCCTAAACCTAACTGTAACACTTACCTGTACCGTAACCCTAACCCTAACCCTAACCCTATCCCTAACCCTAAACCTAACCTGTACCGTAACCCTAGCCTAACCCTAACCCTAACCCTAAACTGTACCAAAACCCTAACCCTAACCCTAACCCTAAACTGTACCAAAACCCTAACCCTAACCCTAACCCTAACCCTAACCTATTCCGTAATTTAACCCGAACCCTAACCCTCACCCTAACCTGTACTGTAACCCTAACCCTAACGTGAACCCTACCCGTAACCATAACCCACACCTATATGGCAACCAACCCTAACCCTAACTCTAAACCTATCTGTAACCCTTACCTGTACCGTAACACTAACCCTAACCCTAAATATAACCTGTTCCGTAACTCTAACCCTAACGCTAACCCTAAACCTAACCCTAATCTGTACCGTAACCCTAACCCTAACACTAACCCTAATCCTAACCCTATCGTATACCGTAACACTAACCATAATCTTAACCCTACCCTGTACCGTAAGCTAACCCTAACCCTCACCCTAACCCTAAACCTAACCTGTACCGTAACCATAACCTGTACCCTAACCCTAACTCTAAATCTAACCTCTAAGGCAAACATAACCCTAATCCTAAACCTAACACTAACCCTAACCCTAACCTCTACCGTAACACTAAACCTAACCCTAACCATAACCCTAACCCTAAACCTAAACCTAAACTGTACAATTACCCTACCCCTACCCCTAACCCTAAACTGTAACGAAACCCTAACCCTAACCCTAAACCTAACCTGTATCGTAACCCTAACTCTAACCCTAAACTGTACCATAACCCTAACCCTAACCCTCACCCTAACCTGTACCTTAACCCTAACCCTAACGTTAACCCTACCCGTAACCATAACCCACACCTGTATGGCAACCCTAAACCTAACCCTAACTCTAAACCTATCCGTAACCCTTACCTGTACCGTAACACTAAACCTAACCTTAAATATAACCGGTCCCATAACTCTAACCCTAACGCTAACCCTAAACCTAACCCTAAACTGTACCCTGACCCTTACCCTAACCCTAACCTGTACCATAAACCCTAACCCTAACCCTAACCTGTACCGTAACCCTAACCCTCACCTTAACACTAACTCTAAACCTAACCTGTACCCTAACCCTAACGCT
Source organism: Otocyon megalotis megalotis (assembly GCA_017311455.1). NCBI lineage: Eukaryota > Metazoa > Chordata > Mammalia > Carnivora > Canidae > Otocyon > Otocyon megalotis. The sequence continues at coordinate 23,017 of JAEUCK010002300.1, read as the reverse complement.
AACCCTAACCTCTATGGTAAACCTAACCAAACCCTAACACTAACCCTACCTGTACCGTAACACTAACCCGAACCCTAAATCTAAACCTTACCCTAAACGTAATCTTAACCCTAACCCTAACCCTAACCATAAACCTAACTGTAACCATAACCCTAACCTGTAACGTAAACCTAACCCTAAACATAACCCTAACCCTAAACCTAACTATAAACCTAAACTGTACCCTAACCCTAACCCTAACCATAACCCAAACCTCTATGGCAAACCTAACCCTAACCATAACCCTAAAACTAAACCTAACCCTAACCTGTACTGTAACATTAAACCTAACCCTAAACCTAACCCCAACCCAAACCCTAAACCTTTCCTGTACCGTAAAACTAACCCTAACACTAACCCTAACCCTAAATTGTATCATAGCCCTAACCCTAACCCTAACCCTAAACCTACACTGTACCGTAACCCTAACCCTAACTCTAACCCTAAACTTTACCGTAACCCTAACCATATACATAACCCTAAACCTATCCCTAACCTGTACCGTAACCCTAAACCTAACCCTGAACCTAACCCTAACTATAACCTATACTGTAACCCTAACCCTAAACCTAAGAGTGACCCTAAATTGTTCCATAACACTAACACTAAACCTAACCCTAACCTGTACCGTAACCCTAACCCTAACCCTAACCTGTACCATAACCCTAACCCTAACCCTAAACCTAACCGTAACCTGTACCGTAACCCTAACCTTATTCCTAACTCTAACCTGTATGATAACCCTAACCCTTACCCTAAACCTAAACCTTACCGGTACGTAACCCTAACCCTAACCCTAACCCTAACCCTAACCCTAACCTGTACCGTATCCCTAACCCTACCCAAAACCTAACCCTAAACTGTACCTTTACCCTAACTATATCCCTAACCCTAACACTAACCCTATCCTGTACCGTACCCTCAACCTAACCCTAAACCTAATGCTAACCTATACCGTAACCCTATCCCTGAACATAACCATAACGATAACTTGTACCATAACTCTAACGCTAACCCTACTCCTAACCTCACCCTAACCTGTACCGTAACCCTAACCTAACCCTAAACCTAACCTGTACCATAACTCTAACTCAAAACTTAACCGTAACCTATACCGTAACCCTAACCTTAACCTGAACCTAACCCTAACCCTAACCTGTACCGTAACCCTAAACCTAACCCTAAACCTAATGCTAACTGTACCGTAACCCTAACCTAACCCTAAACCAAAACCTTTCCTGTACGGTAAACCTAACCCTAAACCTAACCCTAACCTGTACGGTAACCCTAACCCTAAACCTAAAACTAACCGGTACCGCAACAATAACCCTAACTCTAACGCTACCCGTAAACCTGACACTAATCTGTATGGTAACCCTAACGCTAACCCTAACCCTAACCCTAAACCTAACCCGTTTCGTAACCATACCCCTAAACCTAACCTTACCCCGAACCGTAACACTTACCCTAAGCCCAACCCTACCCGTAACCCTAAACCACACTGTACCGCAACCCTAACCGCAACCCTAACCGTACCCTACCCTAACCGTAACACTTACCTGTACCGAAACACTAACCCAAACCATAAACCTAACCTGTACCGTAACCCTAACCCTAACCCTAAACCTAACCTTAACCCTAACCTGTACCAAAACCCTAACCCTAACCCTAACCTGTGCCATAACCCTAACCCTAAACCTAACCCTAACCCTAACCCTAACCTTAACTCTAAACTGTATGGTAAACCTAACACTAACCCTAATGCTAAACCTGACTGGTACCGTAACCCTAACCCTACCCTAACCCTAAACCTAACCGTAACTTGTACCATAACCCTAATCCTAACACTAACACTAACCTGTACCGTAAACCTAACCCTAACCCTAACCTGTACCGTAACCGTAAGCCTAACCATAAACCTAACATAACCTCTATCTTAAACCTAACCCTAACCCTAAACTGTACCGTAACCGTAAGCCTAACCATAAACCTAACATAACCTCTATCTTAAACCTAACCCTAACCTGTACCGTAACCCTAATCCTAACCTAACCCTAATGCTAACCTCTACCGTAACCCTAACTGTAACCCTAACCTGTACCGCAACCCTACCCTAACCCTAACCCTAACCCTAACCTGTACAGTAACCCTACCCTAACCATAAACCTAACCTGTACCGCACTCTAACCCTAACCCTAAACCTAACCCTAACCTGTACGGTAACCCTAACCCTAAACCTAACCTTAACCTTAACCCTAAACCTAACCGTTCCCTGTACCGTAACCCTAACCCTAACCCTAAACCTAACCTGTACCGTAACACTAACCCTAACCCTAATGCTAACCTTAACCCTAACTTTAACCATACCCCTAACCTGTACCATAACCCTAACCGTAAGCCTAACCGTGAGCCTAACCCTAACCTAACCCCAACCCTAACCCATACCGAATCCTAAACCTAACACTGAAACTAACCCTAACCCTAACTTGTACCTAAACCCTAAAACTTACCCTAACCCTACCCTGTACCGTAATCCTAACCCTAACCCAAACCCTAACCCTAACTCTAACCTGTACCGTAACCCTTATCCTAACCCTAACCCTAACTCTAAACCTAACCTGTACCCTATCCCTAACCCTATCCATACCCTCTATGGCAAACCTAACCCTAACCCTCACCCTAACCCTATCCCTAAACATAAACCTAAACAAAAACACAACCTGTACAGTAACGCTTATCCTAAACCTAACCCTAACCATAAACTGTACTGTAACCCTCACCCAAACCCTCACACTAACCTGTTCCGAAATCGTAAACCTAAACCTAACCCTACCCCTAACCCTAACACACACCTGTACGGCAACCCTAAACCTAAACCTAACCCTAACCCTAACCCTAAACGTAACCCTTACGTGTACTGTAACACTAACCCTAACGCTAACCTGTACTGTAACCCTAACCCTAACCCTACCCTGTACCGTAACTGTAACCCTAACCCTAACCCTAACCTGTACCATAACCCTCTCCCTAACCCTAACCCTAACTCTAACTCTAAACCTAACCTGTACCCTAACCCTAACCCTAACGCTAACCTCTATGGCAAACCTAACCCTAAGCCTAACACTAACCCTAACCCTAACCTGTACCGTAACACTAACGCTAACCCTAACACTAACACTAACTGTAACCCTAACCCTAAACCTAACCTATACCATAACGCTAACCCTAACCCTAACCGTAACCCTAAACCTAACACTAACCTGTACCGTAACCCTCACACTAAACCTAAAACTTACCCTAACCCTAACCCTAAACTGTACCGTAACCCTAATCCCAACCCGCACTCTAACCTGTACTGTAGCCCCAACCCTAACCCTAACCCTACCCATAACCCTAAACCACACCTGTATGGCAACTCTAACTCTAACCCTAACCCTAAACAGAACGCTAACAGTAACCCTTACGTGTACCGTAACACTAACCCAAACGATAAACCTAACCTGTAAGGTAACCCTAACCCTAACCCTAACCCTAACTGTAACCGTAACCTTAAACGTAACACTTACCTGTCCCATAACACGAAATATAACCCTAAACTTACCTGTACCGTAACCCTAACCCTAAACCTAACCCTAACCTGTTCCTTAACCCTAAACCTAACGCTAACCCTAACCTGTACTGAAACCGTGACCCTTGGGATCCCTGGGTGGCGCAGCGGTTTGGCGCCTGCCTTTGGCCCAGGGCGCGATCCTGGAGACCCCGGATCGAATCCCATTTCGGGCTCCCGATGCAAGGAGCCTGCTTCTCCCTCTGCCTGTGTCTCTGCCTCTCACTCTCTGTATGACTATCATAAAAATAAAAATTAAAAAAAAAGTAACTGTGACCCTAACCCTAACCCTAACCTGTACCGTAACCCTAACCCTAACCTGTACCGTAACCCTAACCTTAACGTTAACCTGAATGCTAATCTGTACCGTAACCATAACACTAACCATAACATGTATGGCAACTTAAACCTAACCCTAACCCTAAACCTAACCTGTACTGTAAACCTAACCCTAAACCTAACCCTAATCCGAACACCTACATGTACCGAGACCCTAACCCTGACCCTAACCATAACCTGTATGGTAACCCTAACCCTAACCCTAAACCTAACCTGTATGTAAACCTAACCCTAAACCTAACATAACCCTAACCTGTACGGTAACTCTAATCCTAAGAATAACCCGAACTCTAACTCTAACCTGGACCGTAAACCTAATGCTAACACTAACCTAACCATAACAATAACTTGTACCGTACCCTAACCCTAACCCTAACCCTACTTTGTACCATAACCCTAACCCTAACCCTAACCTGTACCGTAACCCTAAACCTAACCCTAACTCTAAACCCAACCAATTCCCCAAACCTAACCTTAACGCTAAACTCTATGGCAAATAAACTGAACCCTAACACTAACCCTAACCCTAAACTGTACCGTACACTAACCCTAACCCTAACCATAACGCTAAGCCTAACCCTAACACTAAACCTAACCTGTACCCTAACCCTAACCCTAACCCTAACCCTCACCCCAACCTCTACCGTAACCCTCACCATAAACCTAACCCTAACATTAACCCTAACCCTAACCTGTACAATAACCCTAACCCTAACCCTAAACTGTACCGAAACCCTCACCCTAAACCTAACCATAAACTGTACCGTCACCCTAACCCTAACATTAAGCCTAACGCTAACACTAACCTCTGCCGTAACCCTAAACCTAACCCTCACCATAACCTGTACCGAACCCTAAACCTAACCATAACCCTACCCCTGTCCCTAACACACAACTGTACGGCACCCTAACCCTAAACCTAACCATAACCCTAACCCTAACCGTTACCTACCTGTACCGTAACACTAACCCTAAATCTAAAACTAACCTGTAACAACCCTAAACCTAACCCTAACCTTAACCTGTACTGTAAACCTAACCCTAACCCTAACCTGAACCGAACACTAACCCTAGCCCTAAACCTAACCTGTACCGTAAAACTAAAATTAACACTAACCCTAACCCTAACAATATCCTGTACGTCAAAACTATCACTAACCCTAAACCGAAGCTGTACTGTAAACCTAACGCTCACCCTCCCCTAACACTAACACTAACCTGTACCGTAACCCTAACCCTAACCCTAAACCAAACCCTAAATTGTATCGTAACCATAACACTAACCCTAATCCTAACCCTTCCCTGTGCCGTAACCCTAACCCTAACCCCAACCCTACACTGTACCGTAACCCTAACCCTAACCCTAACACTAACCTGTACCGTAACCCTAACCCTAAACCTAAACCTAACCCTAAATTTTATCGTAACCCTAACCCTAATCCTAACCCTAACCCTTCCCTCTAGCGTAACCCTAACACTAACCCCAACCCTACCCTGTACTGTAACCCTAACCCTAACCATAACACTAACCTGTACCGTAACCCTAACCCTAACCGTACCCTGTACCATAACCCTAAACTTTACCGTAACACTAAACCTAAACTTAAACCTAGCTCTAAACCTAACCTGTACCCTAACACGAACCCTAACCCTAACCTCTATGGCAAACCTAACCCTAAACCTAAAACTAAACCTAACCCTAACCTGTACCTTATTACTAACCCTAACCAAACCCTAACCCTACACCTAACCTTAACCCTAAACCTAACTGTACCATAACCCTAACCCGAACCCTAACCCTAACCCTACCCTGTACCGTAACCCTAACACTAAACCTAACACTGTCCCTATCCCTATCCCTAACCTGTACCATAACCCTAACCCTAATCCTCAACCTAACATATACCGTAACCCTAACCCTAACCCTAACCCTACCGTTAACCCTCACCCACACCTGTATGGCAACCCTAACCCTAAACCTAACCCTATTCCTCACCCTAACCCTAACAGTACCCATACCTGTACCGTAACACTATCTCTCTAACCCTAAATCTTACCTGTACTGTAACCCTAACCCTAACCCTAACCCCAACCCTAACCCTGACCCTAACCTGTACTGTAAACCTAACCCTAACCCCTACACTAAATTTAACCTGTACCGTAACCCTAACCCTAACCCTCACCCTAACCTGTACCGTAACGCTAATCCTAACGCTAACCCTATCTGTAATCCTAACCCACACCTGTGCGGCAACTCTAACACTAACCCTAACCCTAACCTTAAATGTAACACTTACCTGTACCGTAACACTAACCCTAACCCTAAACCTAACCTGTACTATAACCCTAACACTAACCCTTACCCTAACCCTAACCTGTATTATAACCCTAAACCTAACCCTAACCATAACCTGTACCGAAACCCTAACCCTAACCCTAACCTGTACCGTAAACCTACCACTAACAGTAACTCTAACTTATACTGTAAATCTAACCCTAACCCTAACCCTAACCTGTACCGTAACCCTACCACTAACATGAACTCTAACCTGTACTGTAAACCTAACCCTAAAACTAACCGTAACCCGAACACCTACCTGTACCTTAACCCTAATCCTAGCACTAATCCTAACTCTAACTTTATCGTAACCCTAACCCTAACCCTAAACCTAACCATAACCTGTACCGTAACCATAACCCTAAAATTAACCCTAACCTGTACCATAACCCTAACCCTAAACCCAAACCTAACAATAAACTGTACCGTAACCCTAACCCTAACCTAACCCTGACCTGTACCAAACCCTAACCCTAAGACTAAAATTAACCCTCTCTCTAACTAGTACCGTAACCCTAACCCTTACCCTAAACCTACCCTGTAGAGTAACCCTAACCCTAACCGTAACCCTAACCCTAACGCTTACCTGTACCCTAACCATAACCCTAAACCTAACCCTAACTCTAAACCTAACACTTACACTAACCCTAACCATAACCATAAACTCTATGGCAAACCTATCCCTAACCCTAACACTAACCCTAAATATAACCTGTACCGTAACCCTAACCCTAAACCTAACCCGAATGCTAAATGTACCGTAACTGTATCATATCGTAACCGTAACCTGTACAGCAACCATAACCCTAACCCTAAGCGTAACCCTAACCTGTACTGTAACCCTAACCCTAACCTAACCCTAACCTGTACCGCAACCCTAATCCTAACCCTAACCATAACCCTAACCCTAAACCTGACACTAATCAGTATGGTAACCCTAACCCTAACACTAACCCTAACCATAACCCTAACCCTAACCTGTACCGCAACCCTAACCCTAACGCTAAAGCTAACCCTAACCTGTATGGTAACTCTAAACCTAACCCTACCCCTAACCTGTACCGCAAACCTAACACTAAACAACAACCTATCCCTATCCCTAAACTTAACCCCAACCCTAAACCTAACCCTAACCTGTACAGTAAACATAAGCCTAACCCTAACCCTAACCAGTACCGTAAACCTAACCTAACCCTAACCCTAAAGCTAACCTATACTGTAAACCTAACCCTAAGCCTAACCGTAAACCTAACTTGCACCGTAACCCTAACCCTAACCCTAAACCTAACCTGTACCGTAACCCTAACCATAACCCTAACCTGTACCGTAACCCTAACCCTAACCCTAAACTGTACCGTAACCCTAACCTTACCTAACCTGTACGGTAACCCTAATATTAACCCTAACCCTAACCTGGACCATAACGCTAACACTAAAGCTAACCACATCCCTATCCCTAACCTTAACCCTAACTGTAACACTAACCAGTACGGTAACCCTAACCCTAACCTTAACCCTAAACCTAACCCTAACCTGTACCTTTACATTAACCGTAACCCTGAACCCAACCCTAACCCTTACCCTAACCCTAACCACTACCGTACTCCGAACCCTAACCCTAACCCTAACCGTAAACTTAACCCTAAACACTACCATAACCCTAACCTAACACTAACCCTAATACTAAACTTAACTTGTACCATAAACCTATCCATAATCCTAAACCTACCCTGTACCATAACCCTAACACTAACGCTAACCCTAACCTGTACCACAAACCTAACCCTAACCCTAACCCTAACCCTAAACCTAACCTGTTCGGTAAGCCTAAACCTAACCCTAACATTAATCCTAAAACCTCACTATAACCTATACCGTAACCCTAACCCTAAACCTAAAGTAACCCTAACTTGTTCCGTAACCTAACCCTAACCCTAAACCTAACCTGTACCTTAACCCTACCCTAACCCTAACTTATACCGTAACCCTAACCCTAACCTTAAACGTAACTATAAACATAACCTGTACCCTAGCCCTAACCTTAAATCTAAACTCCATGGCAAACTTAACCCTAACCCTACCCTAACCCTAACCCTAACCTGTACCGTAAGGCTAACCCTAACCCTAAACCTAAACCTAACCTGTACCGTAAAACTAACCCTAACCCTAACCATAACCATAACCTGTACCGTAACCCTAACCCAAACCATAACCCTAAACCCAACCGGTACCATAACACCAACCCTAAACCTAACATTAACGCTAACTTTAAACCAAACCTGTACCGTAATCCTAAACATAACACTAAACCTAAGCCAAACCTGTACCGTAACCCTAACCCTAAACCTAACGCTACCCTTAGTGCTATCCTATACCGAAACTCTAACCCTAACCCTAACCCTAACCTGTACCGTTACCCTAACCGTAACCCTAAACCCAACCATAACCCTAACCCTAACCACTACCGTAACCCTAACCCTAACCCTAACTCTAAACTTAACCTTAAACTGTACGGTAACCCTATCCCTAACGCTAACCCTAGCCCTAAGCCATACCTGAACCGTAACCCTACAACTAACCCTTAGACTAAATTGTACCGTAACGCTAACCCTAACCCTAACCCTAACCGTAACTCTAACCCTAACCTGTACCGTAACCCTAAACCTAACACTAACCCTATCCCTAACTCTAACTTCTACTGTGATCCTAACCCTAATCCTGAGCATACACTGTACCGTAACCCGAACCCTATCCCTAACCCTGTCCCTAACCTGTACCATAACCCTAAACCTAACCCTAAACCTAACTCTAAACCTAACCTGTACCATAACCCTTACCCTTATCCTAAACTCCATGGCGAACCTAACCCTAACCCTAACACTAACACTAACCCTAACCTGTACCGTAACACTAACCCTAACCCTAACCGTAACCCTAACCCTAACCCTACCCTTAACGGTACCTAACCCTGCCCTATCCCTACCGTAACCCTAACCCACAACTGTACTGAAAACCTAACCGTAACCCTAACCCTAACCGAAACCCTTACCTGTACCGTAACACTTACGCTAACACCCTACCTAACCTGTACCGTACCGTAACCCTAACCCTAACCCTAACATGTAATGTAACCCTAACACTAACCCTAACTCCAACCTGTACCATAACCCTAACCCTATAACCTAACCCTAACCCTAACCCTAAATTGTACCGTAACCCTAACCCTAATCCTAACCCTAACCATAACCCTAACACTAACCTATAACATAAACCTAACCCTAACCCTAACCCTAACCTGTAGCGTAAACCTGACCCTAACCCTAACCCTAACCTGTACCGTAACCCTACCACTAACATGAACTCTAACCTGTACTGTAAACCTAACCCTAAAACTAACCGTAACCTGAAAACCTACCTGTACCTTAACCCTAATCCTAGCACTAACCCTAACTCTAACTTTATCGTAACCCTAACCCTAACCCTAAACCTAACCATAACCTGTACCGTAACCATAACCCTAAAATTAACCCTAACCTGTACCATAACCCTAACCCTAAACCCAAACCTAACAATAAACTGTACCGTAACCCTAACCCTAACCTAACCCTGACCTGTACCAAACCCTAACCCTAAGGCTAAAATTAACCCTCACTCTAACTAGTACCGTAACCCAACCCTTACCCTAAACCTACCCTGTAGAGTAACCCTAACCCTAACCGTAACCCTAACCCTAACGCTTACCTGTACCCTAACCATAACCCTAAACCTAACCCTAACTCTAAACCTAACCCTTACACTAACCCTAACCATAACCATAACCTCTATGGCAAACCTATCCCTAACCCTAACACTAACCCTAAATATGACCTGTACCGTAACCCTAACCCTAAACCTAACCCGAATGCTAACATGTACCGTAACTGTATCCTATCGTAACCGTAACCTGTACAGCAACCATAACCCTAACCCTAACCCTAACCCTAACCTGTACTGTAACCCTAAACCTAACCCTAACTCAAAACCTAACCAATTCCCCAAACCTAACCTTAACGCTAAACTCTATGGCAAATAAACTGAACCCTAACACTAACCCTAACCCTAAACTGTACCGTACACTAACCCTAACCCTAACCATAACGCTAAGCCTAACCCTAACACTAAACCTAGCCTGTACCATAACCCTAACCCTAACCCTAACCCTCACCCCAACCTCTACCGTAACCCTCACCATAAACCTAACCCTAACATTAACCCTAACCCTAACCTGTACAATAACCCTAACCCTAACCCTAAACTGTACCGAAACCCTCACCCTAAACCTAACCATAAACTGTACCGTCACCCTAACCCTAACATTAAGCCTAACGCTAACACTAACCTCTGCCGTAACCCTAAACCTAACCCTCACCATAACCTGTACCGAACCCTAAACCTAACCATAACCCTACCCCTGTCCCTAACACACAACTGTACGGCACCCTAACCCTAAACCTAACCATAACCCTAACCCTAACCGTTACCTACCTGTACCGTAACACTAACCCTAAATCTAAAACTAACCTGTAACATAACCCTAAACCTAACCCTAACCTTAACCTGTACTGTAAACCTAACCCTAACCCTAACCTGAACCGAACACTAACCCTAGCCCTAAACCTAACCTGTACCGTAAAACTAAAATTAACACTAACCCTAACCCTAACAATATCCTGTACGTCAAAACTATCACTAACCCTAAACCGAAGCTGTACTGTAAACCTAACGCTCACCCTCCCCTAACACTAACACTAACCTGTACCGTAACCCTAACCCTAACCCTAAACCAAACCCTAAATTGTATCGTAACCATAACACTAACCCTAATCCTAACCCTTCCCTGTGCCGTAACCCTAACCCTAACCCCAACCCTACACTGTACCGTAACCCTAACCCTAACCCTAACACTAACCTGTACCGTAACCCTAACCCTAAACCTAAACCTAACCCTAAATTTTATCGTAACCCTAACCCTAATCCTAACCCTAACCCTTCCCTCTAGCGTAACCCTAACACTAACCCCAACCCTACCCTGTACTGTAACCCTAACCCTAACCATAACACTAACCTGTACCGTAACCCTAACCCTAACCGTACCCTGTACCATAACCCTAAACTTTACCGTAACACTAAACCTAAACTTAAACCTAGCTCTAAACCTAACCTGTACCCTAACACGAACCCTAACCCTAACCTCTATGGCAAACCTAACCCTAAACCTAAAACTAAACCTAACCCTAACCTGTACCTTATTACTAACCCTAACCAAACCCTAACCCTAAACCTAACCTTAACCCTAAACCTAACTGTACCATAACCCTAACCCGAACCCTAACCCTAACCCTACCCTGTACCGTAACCCTAACACTAAACCTAACACTGTCCCTATCCCTATCCCTAACCTGTACCATAACCCTAACCCTAATCCTCAACCTAACATATACCGTAACCCTAACCCTAACCCTACTGTTAACCCTCACCCACACCTGTATGGCAACCCTAACCCTAAACCTAACCCTATTCCTCACCCTAACCCTAACAGTACCCATACCTGTACCGTAACACTATCTCTCTAACCCTAAATCTTACCTGTACTGTAACCCTAACCCTAACCCTAACCCCAACCCTAACCCTGACCCTAACCTGTACTGTAAACCTAACCCTAACCCCTACACTAAATTTAACCTGTACCGTAACCCTAACCCTAACCCTCACCCTAACCTGTACCGTAACGCTAATCCTAACGCTAACCCTATCTGTAATCCTAACCCACACCTGTGCGGCAACTCTAACACTAACCCTAACCCTAACCTTAAATGTAACACTTACCTGTACCGTAACACTAACCCTAACCCTAAACCTAACCTGTACTATAACCCTAACACTAACCCTTACCCTAACCCTAACCTGTATTATAACCCTAAACCTAACCCTAACCATAACCTGTACCGAAACCCTAACCCTAACCCTAACCTGTACCGTAAACCTACCACTAACAGTAACTCTAAATTATACTGTAAATCTAACCCTAACCCTAACCCTAACCTGTACCGTAACCCTACCACTAACATGAACTCTAACCTGTACTGTAAACCTAACCCTAAAACTAACCGTAACCCGAACACCTACCTGTACCTTAACCCTAATCCTAGCACTAATCCTAACTCTAACTTTATCGTAACCCTAACCCTAACCCTAAACCTAACCATAACCTGTACCGTAACCATAACCCTAAAATTAACCCTAACCTGTACCATAACCCTAACCCTAAACCCAAACCTAACAATAAACTGTACCGTAACCCTAACCCTAACCTAACCCTGACCTGTACCAAACCCTAACCCTAAGACTAAAATTAACCCTCTCTCTAACTAGTACCGTAACCCTAACCCTTACCCTAAACCTACCCTGTAGAGTAACCCTAACCCTAACCGTAACCCTAACCCTAACGCTTACCTGTACCCTAACCATAACCCTAAACCTAACCCTAACTCTAAACCTAACACTTACACTAACCCTAACCATAACCATAAACTCTATGGCAAACCTATCCCTAACCCTAACACTAACCCTAAATATAACCTGTACCGTAACCCTAACCCTAAACCTAACCCGAATGCTAAATGTACCGTAACTGTATCCTATCGTAACCGTAACCTGTACAGCAACCATAACCCTAACCCTAAGCGTAACCCTAACCTGTACTGTAACCCTAACCCTAACCTAACCCTAACCTGTACCGCAACCCTAATCCTAACCCTAACCATAACCCTAACCCTAAACCTGACACTAATCAGTATGGTAACCCTAACCCTAACCCTAACCCTAACCTGTACCGCAACCCTAACCCTAACGCTAAAGCTAACCCTAACCTGTATGGTAACTCTAAACCTAACCCTACCCCTAACCTGTACCGCAAACCTAACACTAAACAACAACCTATCCCTATCCCTAAACTTAACCCCAACCCTAAACCTAACCCTAACCTGTACAGTAAACATAAGCCTAACCCTAACCCTAACCAGTACCGTAAACCTAACCTAACCCTAACCCTAACGCTAACCTATACTGTAAACCTAACCCTAAGCCTAACCGTAAACCTAACTTGCACCGTAACCCTAACCCTAACCCTAAACCTAACCTGTACCGTAACCCTAACCATAACCCTAACCTGTACCGTAACCCTAACCCTAACCCTAAACTGTACCGTAACCCTAACCTTACCTAACCTGTACGGTAACCCTAATATTAACCCTAACCCTAACCTGGACCATAACGCTAACACTAAAGCTAACCACATCCCTATCCCTAACCTTAACCCTAACTGTAACACTAACCAGTACGGTAACCCTAACCCTAACCTTAACCCTAAACCTAACCCTAACCTGTACCTTTACATTAACCGTAACCCTGAACCCAACCCTAACCCTTACCCTAACCCTAACCACTACCGTACTCCGAACCCTAACCCTAACCCTAACCGTAAACTTAACCCTAAACACTACCATAACCCTAACCTAACACTAACCCTAATACTAAACCTAACTTGTACCGTAAACCTATCCATAATCCTAAACCTACCCTGTACCATAAACCTAACACTAACACTAACCCTAACCTGTACCACAAACCTAACCCTAACCCTAACCCTAAACCTAACCTGTTCGGTAAGCCTAAACCTAACCCTAACCTTAATCCTAAAACCTCACTCTAACCTATACCGTAACCCTAACCCTAAACCTAAAGTAACCCTAACTTGTTCCGTAACCTAACCCTAACCCTAACCCTAACCTGTACCTTAACCCTACCCTAACCCTAACTTATACCGTAACCCTAACCCTAACCTTAAACGTAACTATAAACATAACCTGTACCCTACCCTAACCTTGAATCTAAACTCCATGGCAAACCTAACCCTAACCCTACCCTAACCCTAACCCTAACCCTAACCCTAACCTGTACCGTAACGCTAACCCTAACCCTAAACCTAAACCTAACCTGTACCGTAAGCCTAACCCTAACCCTAACCCGAACCCTAACCCTAACCCTAACACTAACCCGAACCTGTACCCTAAACCTAACCCTAACCCTAACCTGTACCGTAAAACTAACCCTAACCCTAACCATAACCATAACCTGTACCGTAACCCTAACCCAAACCATAACCCTAAACCTAACCGGTATCATAACACCAACCCTAAACCTAACATTAACGCTAACTTTAAACCAAACCTGTACCGTAATCCTAAACATACCACTAAACCTAACCCAAACCTGTACCGTAACCCTAACCCTAAACCTAACGCTACCCTTAGTGCTATCCTATACCGAAACTCTAACCCTAACCCAAACCTGTACCGTTACCCTAACCGTAACCTAAACCCAACCATAACCCTAACCCTAACCACTAGGTAACCCTAACCCTAACCCTAACTCTAAACTTAACCTTAAACTGTACGGTAACCCTATCCCTAACGCTAACCCTAGCCCTAAGCCTTACCTGAACCGTAACCCTACCCCTAACCCTTAGCCTAAATTGTACCGTAACGCTAACCCTAAACCCAACCCTAACCGTAACTCTAACCCTAACCTGTACCGTAACCCTAAACCTAACACTAACCCTATCCCTAACTCTAACTTCTACTGTGATCCTAACCCTAATCCTGAGCATACACTGTACCGTAACCCGAACCCTAACCCTAACCCTAACGCTAGCCGTAAACTGTACCATAACCCTAAACCTAACCCTAAACCTAACTCTAAACCTAACCTGTACCATAAGCCTTACCCTTATCCTAACCTCCATGGCGAACCTAACCCTAACCCTAACACTAACACTAACCCTAACCTGTACCGTAACACTAACCCTAACCCTAACCGTAACCCTAACCCTAACCCTACCCTTAACGGTACCTAACCCTGCCCTATCCCTACCGTAACCCTAACCCACAACTGTACTGAAACCCTAACCGTAACCCGAACCCTAACCGAAACCCTTACCTGTACCGTAACACTTACGCTAACACCCTACCTAACTGTACCGTACCGTAACCCTAACCCTAACCCTAACATGTAATGTAACCCTAACACTAACCCTAACCCCAACCTGTACCATAACCCTAACCCTATAACCTAACCCTAACCCTAACCCTAAATTGTACCGTAACCCTAACCCTAATCCTAACCCTAACCATAACCCTAACCCTAACCTATAACATAACCCCAACCCTAACCCTAACCCTAACCCTAACCTGTAGCGTAAACCTGACCCTAACCCTAACCCTAACCTGTACCGTAACCCTACCACTAACATGAACTCTAACCTGTACTGTAAACCTAACCCTAAAACTAACCGTAACCCGAACACCTACCTGTACCTTAACCCTAATCCTAGCACTAACCCTAACTCTAACTTTATCGTAACCCTAACCCTAACCCTAAACCTAACCATAACCTGTACCGTAACCATAACCCTAAAATTAACCCTAACCTGTACCATAACCCTAACCCTAAACCCAAACCTAACAATAAACTGTACCGTAACCCTAACCCTAACCTAACCCTGACCTGTACCAAACCCTAACCCTAAGACTAAAATTAACCCTCACTCTAACTAGTACCGTAACCCTAACCCTTACCCTAAACCTACCCTGTACAGTAACCCTAACCCTAACCGTAACCCTAACCCTAACGCTTACCTGTACCCTAACCATAACCCTAAACCTAACCCTAACTCTAAACCTAACCCTTACACTAACCCTAACCATAACCATAACCTCTATGGCAAACCTATCCCTAACCCTAACACTAACCCTAAATATAACCTGTACCGTAACCCTAACCCTAAACCTAATCCGAATGCTAACATGTACCGTAACTGTATCCTATCATAACCGTAACCTGTACAGCAACCATAACCCTAACCCTAAGCGTAACCCTAACCTGTACTGTAACCCTAACCCTAACCTAACGCTAACCTGTACCGCAACCCTAATCCTAACCCTAACCATAACCCTAACTCTAAACCTGACACTAATCAGTATGGTAACCCTAACCATATCACTAACCCTAACCATAACCCTAACCCTAACCTGTACCACAACCCTAACCCTAACACTAAAGCTAACCCAACCTGTATGGTAACTCTAAACCTAACTCTACCCCTAACCTGTACCGCAAACCTAACACTAAACAACAACCTATCCCTATCCCTAAACGTAACCCCAACCCTAAACCTAACCCTAACCTGTACAGTAAACATAAGCCTAACCCTAACCCTAACCAGTACCGTAAACCTAACCTAACCCTAACCCTAACGCTAACCTATACTCTAAACCTAACCCTAAGCCTAACCGTAAACCTAACTTGCACCGTAACCCTAACCCTAACCCTAAACCTAACCTGTACCGTAACCCTAACCATAAACCTAACCTGTACCGTAACCCTAACCCTAACCTTAAACATAACTATAAACATAACCTGTACCCTAGCCCTAACCTTAAATCTAAACTCCATGGCAAACTTAACCCTAGCCCTACCCTAACCCTAACCCTAACACTAACCCGAACCTGTACCGTAAAACTAACCCTAACCCTAACCATAACCATAACCTGTACCGTAACCCTAACCCAAACCATAACCCTAAACCCAACCGGTACCATAACACCAACCCTAAACCTAACATTAACGCTAACTTTAAACCAAACCTGTACCGTAATCCTAAACATAACACTAAACCTAAGCCAAACCTTACCGTAACCCTAACCCTAAACCTAACGCTACCCTTAGTGCTATCCTATACCGAAACTCTAACCCTAACCCTAACCCTAACCTGTACCGTTACCCTAACCGTAACCCTAAACCCAACCAAAACCCTAACCCTATCCACTACCGTAACCCTAACCCTAACCCTAACCCTAAACCTAACCTGTACCGTAACCCTAACCATAACCCTAACCTGTACCGTAACCCTAACCCTAACCCTAAACTGTACCGTAACCCTAACCTTACCTAACCTGTACGGTAACCCTAATATTAACCCTAACCCTACCTGGACCATAACGCTAACACTAAAGCTAACCACATCCCTATCCCTAACCTTAACCCTAACTGTAACACTAACCAGTACGGTAACCCTAACCCTAACCTTAACCCTAAACCTAACCCTAACCTGTACCTTTACATTACCGTAACCCTGAACCCAACCCTAACCCTTACCCTAACCCTAACCACTACCGTACTCCGAACCCTAACCCTAACCCTAACCGTAAACTTAACCCTAAACACTACCATAACCCTAACCTAACACTAACCCTAATACTAAACCTAACTTGTACCGTAAACCTATCCATAATCCTAAACCTACCCTGTACCATAACCCTAACACTAACCCTAACCCTAACCTGTACCACAAACCTAACCCTAACCCTAACCCTAACCCTGAACCTAACCTGTTCGGTAAGCCTAAACCTAACCCTAACCTTAATCCTAAAACCTCACTGTAACCTATACTGTAACCATAACCCTAAACCTAAAGTAACCCTAACTTGTTCCGTAACCTAACCCTAACCCTAACCCTAACATGTACCTTAACCCTACCCTAACCCTAACTTATACCGTAACCCTAACCCTAACCTTAAACGTAACTATAAACATAACCTGTACCCTAGCCCTAACCTTAAATCTAAACTCCATGGCAAACTTAACCCTAAACCTACCCTAACCCTAACCCTAACCTGTACCGTAACGCTAACCCTAACCCTAAACCTAACCTGTACCGTAAGCCTAACCCTAACCCTAACCCGAACCCTAACCCTAACCCTAACACTAACCCGAACCTGTACCGTAAAACTAACCCTAACCCTAACCATAACCATAACCTGTATCGTAACCCTAACCCAAACCATAACCCTAAACCCAACCGGTACCATAACACCAACCCTAAACCTAACATTAACGCTAACTTTAAACCAAACCTGTACTGTAATCCTAAACATAACACTAAACCTAAGCCAAACCTGTACCGTAACCCTAACCCTAAACCTAACGCTACCCTTAGTGCTATCCTATACCGAAACTCTAACCCTAACCCTAACCCTAACCTGTACCGTTACCCTAACTGTAACCCTAAACCCAACCATAACCCTAACCCTAACCACTACCGTAACCCTAACCCTAACCCTAACTCTAAACTTAACCTTAAACTGTACGGTAACCCTATCCCTAACGCTAACCCTAGACCTAAGCCATACCTGAACCGTAACCCTACCCCTAACCCTTAGACTAAATTGTACCGTAACGCTAACCCTAACCCTAACCCTAACCGTAACTCTAACCCTAACCTGTACCGTAACCCTAAACCTAACACTAACCCTATCCCTAACTCTAACTTCTACTGTGATCCTAACCCTAATCCTGAGCATACACTGTACCGTAACCCGAACCCTATCCCTAACCCTGTCCCTAACCTGTACCATAACCCTAAACCTAACCCTAAACCTAACTCTAAACCTAACCTGTACCATAACCCTTACCCTTATCCTAAACTCCATGGCGAACCTAACCCTAACCCTAACACTAACACTAACCCTAACCTGTACCGTAACACTAACCCTAACCCTAACCGTAACCTGTACTGTAACCCTAAACCTAACCCTAACTCAAAACCTAACCAATTCCCCAAACCTAACCTTAACGCTAAACTCTATGGCAAATAAACTGAACCCTAACACTAACCCTAACCCTAAACTGTACCGTACACTAACCCTAACCCTAACCATAACGCTAAGCCTAACCCTAACACTAAACCTAGCCTGTACCATAACCCTAACCCTAACCCTAACCCTCACCCCAACCTCTACCGTAACCCTCACCATAAACCTAACCCTAACATTAACCCTAACCCTAACCTGTACAATAACCCTAACCCTAACCCTAAACTGTACCGAAACCCTCACCCTAAACCTAACCATAAACTGTACCGTCACCCTAACCCTAACATTAAGCCTAACGCTAACACTAACCTCTGCCGTAACCCTAAACCTAACCCTCACCATAACCTGTACCGAACCCTAAACCTAACCATAACCCTACCCCTGTCCCTAACACACAACTGTACGGCACCCTAACCCTAAACCTAACCATAACCCTAACCCTAACCGTTACCTACCTGTACCGTAACACTAACCCTAAATCTAAAACTAACCTGTAACATAACCCTAAACCTAACCCTAACCTTAACCTGTACTGTAAACCTAACCCTAACCCTAACCTGAACCGAACACTAACCCTAGCCCTAAACCTAACCTGTACCGTAAAACTAAAATTAACACTAACCCTAACCCTAACAATATCCTGTACGTCAAAACTATCACTAACCCTAAACCGAAGCTGTACTGTAAACCTAACGCTCACCCTCCCCTAACACTAACACTAACCTGTACCGTAACCCTAACCCTAACCCTAAACCAAACCCTAAATTGTATCGTAACCATAACACTAACCCTAATCCTAACCCTTCCCTGTGCCGTAACCCTAACCCTAACCCCAACCCTACACTGTACCGTAACCCTAACCCTAACCCTAACACTAACCTGTACCGTAACCCTAACCCTAAACCTAAACCTAACCCTAAATTTTATCGTAACCCTAACCCTAATCCTAACCCTAACCCTTCCCTCTAGCGTAACCCTAACACTAACCCCAACCCTACCCTGTACTGTAACCCTAACCCTAACCATAACACTAACCTGTACCGTAACCCTAACCCTAACCGTACCCTGTACCATAACCCTAAACTTTACCGTAACACTAAACCTAAACTTAAACCTAGCTCTAAACCTAACCTGTACCCTAACACGAACCCTAACCCTAACCTCTATGGCAAACCTAACCCTAAACCTAAAACTAAACCTAACCCTAACGGGTACCTTATTACTAACCCTAACCAAACCCTAACCCTAAACCTAACCTTAACCCTAAACTTAACTGTACCATAACCCTAACCCGAACCCTAACCCTAACCCTACCCTGTACCGTAACCCTAACACTAAACCTAACACTGTCCCTATCCCTATCCCTAACCTGTACCATAACCCTAACCCTAATCCTCAACCTAACATATACCGTAACCCTAACCCTAACCCTAACCCTACCGTTAACCCTCACCCACACCTGTATGGCAACCCTAACCCTAAACCTAACCCTATTCCTCACCCTAACCCTAACAGTACCCATACCTGTACCGTAACACTATCTCTCTAACCCTAAATCTTACCTGTACTGTAACCCTAACCCTAACCCTAACCCCAACCCTAACCCTGACCCTAACCTGTACTGTAAACCTAACCCTAACCCCTACACTAAATTTAACCTGTACCGTAACCCTAACCCTAACCCTCACCCTAACCTGTACCGTAACGCTAATCCTAACGCTAACCCTATCTGTAATCCTAACCCACACCTGTGCGGCAACTCTAACACTAACCCTAACCCTAACCTTAAATGTAACACTTACCTGTACCGTAACACTAACCCTAACCCTAAACCTAACCTGTACTATAACCCTAACACTAACCCTTACCCTAACCCTAACCTGTATTATAACCCTAAACCTAACCCTAACCATAACCTGTACCGAAACCCTAACCCTAACCCTAACCTGTACCGTAAACCTACCACTAACAGTAACTCTAACTTATACTGTAAATCTAACCCTAACCCTAACCCTAACCTGTACCGTAACCCTACCACTAACATGAACTCTAACCTGTACTGTAAACCTAACCCTAAAACTAACCGTAACCCGAACACCTACCTGTACCTTAACCCTAATCCTAGCACTAATCCTAACTCTAACTTTATCGTAACCCTAACCCTAACCCTAAACCTAACCATAACCTGTACCGTAACCATAACCCTAAAATTAACCCTAACCTGTACCATAACCCTAACCCTAAACCCAAACCTAACAATAAACTGTACCGTAACCCTAACCCTAACCTAACCCTGACCTGTACCAAACCCTAACCCTAAGACTAAAATTAACCCTCTCTCTAACTAGTACCGTAACCCTAACCCTTACCCTAAACCTACCCTGTAGAGTAACCCTAACCCTAACCGTAACCCTAACCCTAACGCTTACCTGTACCCTAACCATAACCCTAAACCTAACCCTAACTCTAAACCTAACACTTACACTAACCCTAACCATAACCATAAACTCTATGGCAAACCTATCCCTAACCCTAACACTAACCCTAAATATAACCTGTACCGTAACCCTAACCCTAAACCTAACCCGAATGCTAAATGTACCGTAACTGTATCATATCGTAACCGTAACCTGTACAGCAACCATAACCCTAACCCTAAGCGTAACCCTAACCTGTACTGTAACCCTAACCCTAACCTAACCCTAACCTGTACCGCAACCCTAATCCTAACCCTAACCATAACCCTAACCCTAAACCTGACACTAATCAGTATGGTAACCCTAACCCTAACGCTAAACCTAACCCGAACCCTAACCCTAACCTGTACCGCAACCCTAACCCTAACGCTAAAGCTAACCCTAATCTGTATGGTAACTCTAAACCTAACCCTACCCCTAACCTGTACCGCAAACCTAACACTAAACAACAACCTATCCCTATCCCTAAACTTAACCCCAACACTAAACCTAACCCTAACCTGTACAGTAAACATAAGCCTAACCCTAACCCTAACCAGTACCGTAAACCTAACCTAACCCTAACCCTAAAGCTAACCTATACTGTAAACCTAACCCTAAGCCTAACCGTAAACCTAACTTGCACCGTAACCCTAACCCTAACCCTAAACCTACCCTGTACAGTAACCCTAACCCTAACCGTAATCCTAACCCTAACCCTAACCTGTACCGTAACCCTAAACCTAACCCTAAACTGTACCGTAACCCTAACCTTAAACCTAACCTGTACGGTAACCCTAATACTAACCCTAACCCTAACCTGGACCATAACGCTAACACTAAAGCTAACCCCATCCCTATCCCTAACCTTAACCCTAACTGTAACACTAACCAGTACGGTAACCCTAACCCTAACCTTAACCCTAAACCTAACCCTAACCTGTACCTTTACATTAACCGTAACCCTGAACCCAACCCTAACCCTTACCCTAACCCTAACCACTACCGTACTCCGAACCCTAACCCTAACTCTAACCGTAAACTTAACCCTAAACACTACCATAACCCTAACCTAACACTAACCCTAATACTAAACTTAACTTGTACCATAAACCTATCCATAATCCTAAACCTACCCTGTACCATAACCCTAACACTAACCCTAACCCTAACCTGTACCACAAACCTAACCCTAACCCTAACCCTAACCCTAAACCTAACCTGTTCGGTAAGCCTAAACCTAACCCTAACATTAATCCTAAAACCTCACTATAACCTATACCGTAACCCTAACCCTAAACCTAAAGTAACCCTAACTTGTTCGTAACCTAAACCTAACCCTAAACCTAACCTGTACCTTAACCCTACCCTAACCCTAACTTATACCATAACCCTAACCCTAACCTTAAACGTAACTATAAACATAACCTGTACCCTAGCCCTAACCTTAAATCTAAACTCCATGGCAAACTTAACCCTAAACCTACCC